>SNQJ01S0089842.1:0-33195 GCA_010110895.2 Picea sitchensis | reverse complement strand
TGCACGAGCACCCCCTAGGTCTCCTAAAACCATTAGCTATACCAAGTAAATGTTGGGAAGATCTTTGAATGGATTTTATTACAATTCTACCCAAGTCTAAAGTAAATAATGTCATCATTGTTGTAGAGGATCAACTCACAAAGTATACACATTTTTTATACCTTTCCCATCCCTTTAAATTAATAACAACAACCACAACATTCATGGAAATAGTTCAGAATCTACATCAAATCCATAAGATCATTGTAAGTGACAGAGATCCAATTTTCATTATAATTTTTTGGATTTAATTATTGTCTTGTTTGGGTACTCAATTGGCTCACAACCCCTCTTAGCATCCTAAATCCTATTAGAAAATAAATATTGTGAATAAATATCTAGAAGGGAATCTCCATTTCTTTGCATCTGATAAAAAAACATAATGGGTCAAGTGGTTTACCTTGGGAGAATGGTGGTGCAACACATCCTTCCATACTTCATAAAAAATGTCCCCATTTATGACACCTACGAATATCATCCTACATCCATCACATCACTCTTGAAAGAGAAAGTGAGGGTTCAAGAAGTGGAGGACCACATAGATAACCAAAAAGAGGTTCTCAAACTATTGAAGGACAACTTGGTTACAACACAAAATAGGATGAAACAACAAGAATATCAACATTGTGGTGAAAGAGACTTTGAAGTGGTGGATTGGGTATTTCTAAGGATACAACCATACAAACAGATGTCCCTCGAGCATCAAAAGAAGGACAATAAATTAGGACCCAAGTATTATGGTCCCTATAAGGTGTTGCAGAGGATTGGAAGTATGACTTACAAATTTGAGTTACCTCCATATTCACATGTACATTCATTCTTCAATGTTTTTTTTCTTAAAGAAGGTAATGGGTGACAATATCCTAGTTCAAACTATTTTACGAGAGATCAATAAATGAAGGAAAACCATATTAGAACAAGAAACAATGCTCGAAACAAGGGTTAATAAGATGCAAAATTGAGAAATTACTGAGTAGCTCATCAAGGGGAAAAACCTACCAATAGAAGAAGTGACATGGGAGGATGAGTTATTCATGTAGAATCATCCACAACTAATGAAGTGTCAAGGGGAACACTTGTTTCAAGAGGAGGGGCATGTTAATACCCCAGAAAAAACCCCATGTTAAGCATAAATCCCCATGTAAATCCCTAGATATTGAGTTATTGCATTTCTATAGTTATATTAGTATTGTAGGCTAGACCCTTTGATTGTAATTGTACCCTTGGTCTCTTATATATATACCAAGGAGACCTAGTTTTAGGATCATCTATTCTTGTACATTTTTTCTATTGTAAAAGGAGGTTTCCCCCTCAAAGAGGCTCATATTTAAATCTTATGTTTATTTATCAAGGTGTGGAGTTACTTATCTCTTTATTTTTATGCTATTTTGGTGTTTGTGGTCTAACAAAGATAGAGGTCATATTTTAATTTATGGATTGTTTAGGTTGCTAAGGTTTTCGAGTTATCATACCCTAATCATTATTTTTTTGAGATTGTGGATGGTTCTCAAGTTCACCATAATTGTTTATAGGTTTGGGTAGCATGCTATGGAATATGGTAGTAATATTATGATTTTTGGAGTTGATAGGGATGTTGTTTCACATGTTCCAAACACTTATTTTCATGGTTAACTTTGTTTCAGATGAATTAATGCAAGCCTGAGATGAGTGTATTCATGGGAATAAACATGTGTACAACATTGGATTAATGTACACGAATTGGGAGGAGCTTCATCAACAATTCACCTACATTGGTGCCTTTCTTAGACACATTTTGGATCGATGTGGACATTGTTGTCCATCATGGTTCGAAAATGGTTTTAGTATTTTATATTTTTATTTGTTGTAATGAATAAGATGTTCTTTAGAAAAAAATCAAATTAGGTTGTTATGATTTTTGATAGTTATAAAGAGTCACATTATTTATTGAGGTTTTTCCCTTGTGGTGTTGTGCCATCCATTTTGACTATCACTAGAAGGTAAATGTGGGTGTTATTTTCATTATTTAGTAAAATAATTTTCTTTTTATTCAATCTTCTATTAGTATGTCCATGTACATGACTTTCTTTCTTTCCATTTCCTAATAGCAATATTGATTCTTGCTAGTGATACCTTACAAACAAGCATGATGCCCAAGATTTTTGTAAATTATCTTTTATGTAGCATAATAATTGTTTCTTCATCTATAACATAGCCAAGCTAAGGACCAAATTTTTAAATCATTCATGGAGTTCATTTTCATGATACACTTTTTCAAAAGTTAGCCAGTGTGGATCAAGATGACTCAAAGGATTGAAGCATACAATTTTACCGAAAAAGAATCATACAACCAACAAAAAGAAAGAAAACTGAATAATGAGGGCGATCTAGGCTAACACAAGCCTTGGATGTCAATTTGATCTATAAAATGCGATGGATGTTCTAATTGAACAATTCATCACAACATATCTTACAATAATCTAAAATATTTTATTATTCACTTTATTACCTTAGATCTCACATTTACTATTACTAACTTACTGCTCAAATCTGTACAAATAACTAAAATCGAAATGAAGGAACAAGAAAATGAACACACCATCCACAAAATGAACACACGATGTGACCTGAAAGATTATACAGGAGAAAACCCAACCAACAGGTGAGGATTATACTTTTCTCTCTTTTTCTTAGTTAACAAATGTAAGTACAAAGAAAGGGGAACTCACTATGGAGTTTCCTTAGACATTGTGGCTCGAATGCCTACTACAAAATCTTCTACTTCCTATATTATGCTTCAATAACCCAATACTAAATGCTCTTCTCAACTATGGAAATAATAACAATACAAAAAGAATGGAACCCCGTCTCTTCCTACCAACCCAGTATTTAATATAACCTCATAGCCATCTTGGGTTGTGGTTAAGGTTTTTTCCTGCCTCAACCCTCAATCCGTGTTAGGGTTTTGGACCCTATATAATCTTCTTGAAAGCCGAAAAATGAATAGAATCACATGTGTGAGTAATGGAGGTTATACCGTGGTGGTTTTGACCCTAAAAATTTCCATTTGATGCCTCAAACTAGCTCTAAAAGGTTCTAGACCCCAACTCACCAAATTGAGACCTACACTTAAAATGAGCTCTGCAAGTCAATTCCTCAGATTTTTCCACCCAAAAAGTAACAAGATAGATAACAAATTATATAATGACCCATTCTAAATTATAATTTAAAAAAAAAACAACATTTATAAATTAATCATATGATCATTCACTATCTCAAAACAATAATTTTTTTAATAAACAAATAATTTCAATAACCATGTCAAATTTGTAGAAAAATGAAAAATAACACCATAAATAAAAAAAAATAGTCATTAAACTTTGAATCAAGTAAATCAATAAATTAACTTCTCCAAAACAAACAACATAACCAAATCTTTAGTCCCTAAAATAAAACTATGGTCCCTAAAATAAAACTATGAAAAAATAATTTATCATGTATCAAGAAGAGATTAGACACAACCTTGAACAAAGGTTGCAACACCAATGTTTACCGATAAGATTAAATAAAAAATACAAGACTCCAACATCAACTCCAACATCAAGATAACAATTAAAATAATGTAAACATGTAAACCTATATGCATAGATGTTCATAAATATAGAATTGGAAAATCATAACTCTTAATTAAAAAATAATGAACAATGGTAACCTGAACTAACAAAACAAAATTAAAAAGTTGTTATACATAAATTTATGTTGCGAGCTTCTCATTGAAACTCTTTGAACTATAAAATGTACACAAATGGGAACATGATGGTGAAACTGAACTGGTACATTTAGACTTTTCCTATATAAAAAGTATTTTAAATATTAAATATAAAATTTTTATTTAAAATGAAAGTGGGTTTTTTCTATTTTTAAATATAAAATACAAAATTTTATTTTCTAAGTGAAAGTGGGCATGGAGGTGCTTTTATTGAAGAAACATTTTAAATTTAAAATAGTAATACATTATGAAATTCTTATTTTCAAGTGAAAGTGGTAATGGACATAGTTAAATACAAGTGAAAGTGGGCATGGACATGGTTTTATTGAAGAATCCTCTTAAAGTTAAAAGAGTAATAAATTTAATGTAAATTTGAATAAAAAGTGACATTTTATATGATTTTATATGTGAAAGGGATGAGCATGGTTAATTTCAAAATTTATATATTTTTGTTGAAGAAGTAATAAAGATTAAAATAATAATAAAATTAAATGTAATTATAATTTAAAAGAGAGTTAATTAATAAGTTTATCATTTTTTAATTTGTTTTTGATAAAAGTAAACTATTTAATTAATATATTTAATTTTCAAAATTTAAATTATCTAACCAACAATTTTAAAGAAAAAAAATTATAGTTAAAATTTTCATTAATTAAATAAAATTACAATTCTCAAAAAAAACTAATTAAAAAGAAATTAAATTAATCTCCTAATTAATTTAAATTAAAATAATGAAATTATATTTTTAAGATATGCATTAAATTAAATATGGAAAGGCAATTAGGAAAAATATTAATCCTCCTTTGAATATTTAATATATTTTCAAAATCGTTGAGAGAGTTTATGAATGGACAATTAATTTTTTATTAATAAATCTTTGAATAATTTGTTTTAAATTATATAAAAATTAAAAAGATTAAAGTAATTATGATGCATTAGCTCTCTATGGAAATAAACTATAGTATATTTAGAAATGTTTAAATAAATAAATGATGTATTCACTGGTTATTATTTTAATATATACGCTGTATCTTTGGAGCTTTGAATATTTTATTTTTTTCAAAATGTTTTATTTGTTATTTAGTTTTTTGTTCTACTTGGTTATTAATGTAATTTGTATATTAATAGATGTTTTTTTTGTTTGCTAGTTTGTTACATGTATAATTTGTATTAGGTTTGAGTTGCACCAACCTTTAATATGATTGGATTTTTTATTCCTTAGAAAATTGATGACTTTAACATCACGGAATGCCTTAACAACACACTTTATCACCAACTCTCCTACATCTCAGAACCTCAATAAATATATTTTATGAAAAAAAAGATATTAATTTATTTTTTAAGCAATAATAATAATTCAGTATAACTCAATTATTTTATGTTAAATAGACAAATCTTAAACCAAATTCATTTAACCAGCCATTAGTAACTCTGAATATTCTTTTCTCTTCAAAATGTTTTATTTGCTATTTAATTCCCTGTTTTACTTGGTTATTAACGTAAGGTTGATGTCATACGATTCAATATGTATGTTTAAGAGGATATTAACTACAAGTGTAGTTACAATACAACAAAAGATTTATAACCGTATTTCTGTGTTGCTGTGTGCGTTTTATTAATAGGATAAAAAATTACCTAAATTAGGTATCTTTATTTTGTAATAATATGTTTTTGATAATTTATGATATTGATGATGATTGTGATAGTTTATTAAGATGAAATTTATTTTAGTGAATAAGTAGAATGAAAAAAATTAATTAATATATTAGTGTAGAAAGTTTAGAATTTAAACTCTTTTAATTAAAATTTTGATTTTAATTTTTTTTATTCTTTTTTTTAATAAAATTTAAATTTGATAAATTTTATTTTAAAATTTGATAAAATTTATTTTAAAAATAATAAAATTTATTGATAAATTTTATTTTAAAAATAAAAAATTATTAATATAAATTTCTAGTATTTTAAAATGGAGGAAAATTTGTAGACAGTTTTATTATAATCAAAGTTTTGGTTAATCAAATTAAAGTATACTTTTTAACAAAATTATTATTAAATTTTAATCAATTTTTTAGTTAAAAAAAATCACATTTATAAAAATTATGCAATATAAATAGTTTATTTTTTTTCAAGTTAATTTTTCAAGTTCATCTTATATGTATTTATTTTTATGTTTATAGTCTTAAAGATTAGCTTAAATATTCATAAGACAAAGTAAGATATGTTTTTAGATGTTGGAGATGTTATAAGTTCAAGTCTCTTGATCCCTCTGTTATGGTTACCTCAAATTAAATAAGTGGATGACACATTAGCTCACATTACTCACACATGTGAAGTTAGTGAGCTATGGACTTTTGAAATGATTCTAGAGGGTTTAAAACATTGACATAAAAAATCCCTAATCATAACCCTAGATTACTATTGTTTATTGTTCCATAGATGATGAGAAAATATACGAAAAGTAGAAGATCATGTAGTAGTCATTAAGGCCACATTGTCCATGATAAATCCATACTAAGTGCGCTTTCTTTGTACAAAGATAGACTTCACCTTCTAGCCCGATTTTTTCGTATTGGGCTTTCCCAAGGTTCATCTTGTGTTCTTTGTGCTAATGGTGTGTTATTTTCATACCTTTCATTTCACTTTTACTTCAATTCAATGTTTCATGCATTAAGATAGTAATATTAAATTTGAAATCTAAAGTGAAATTTAAGTGTGATTTCAAAATATTGTAAGATATCTTGTGAGGAACTATTCTAGTGGAATATCAATGAGGGACATGCTCATATTTAATCATAAAGTGACACAAAGATCCTTAAATTAGAGGGTGATTTCCTAGTAACAATGTGGGAGATGTTTAAAACCTTTATTAAGTCTCACCTCTATCATATTAGATATGAAGAGAACGAGTGGATCGTTGGCATTAATTTTAGTAGAATTCAGGGTAGAGTGTGCAATAGTACTTGTTGGCACTCAAATTTTTGGGATAACCTTGACGTACGCAATTTGCAAGTTCCTAAGTTAATGCGCGAAGAATGACAAGAAGTACACACCAGACCGAGTTTTGATAATAGGTCTACCAAACCTATGGCAGTCCAAGTATTTGATGTACAATGAAAATCAAGAAGATGGGTGCCGGAATAAGGAAAGGGAATATAAATCTAACAAAATATGAGTTGGTGAGGTAGCTAAAATTACCTAGATTCCATAAAACTACTTATACTATAGGAAAATACCAAAAACATATAAGGAAGTTTATTTTAAACAATATTTTTTCAATAATTTTTACAAATTTTTAAATTCAAAACATTTTTCTTTTTTATATATATATTGTTATGAAAATGTGTAGCATGTAGCAAGCAATAGAGGTGGTGCATGTGGATGTTACAAAGTAAGGAACGGAAGAGGGCCACTCCATGGCACGATGTTCATGTTATCAATGTAACGATTGGGAAATACCTATTATTAACTTCAAGAATAATGGTTTTGATGCCTCGTTCATTACAAATTAGAATTGTTGAATGAATTGCAAGATTTATAATAAAAAATGTAGTGGATTCTGATTGTTGGATCGAGGTCTAGATATTGCAAGAATTCTAGAGGATAGTTTTATGAGGGTGGGTATTGTTAGATGCCTTTATCATTCTATGGATTTTTGGGACTCAATAAGATCATCCTTGTAAGAACAAGGAACTTGTAAATAATTCTCAAACAAAGTAAAAAATGAGTTGGAAGTTATGGGAAATATGGTTAGTTTGAAATGTGATTACATTTTAAGTGCAAAGACATACTACTTTGAAACTAATACTGTTTTTTTAAGAAGTAGAGAAACCAAGTATTGCAACATAATGGATCTATATTAATACATAAAATAACTCATAGCTTGTGCAATGAAAGACAAAGAACAGTAAAGCTTTAAGAACATTGGATTAGCCAACAAGTATTGATGTCTTATAGAAATTATCAAGGGCTTTGAAGTGAGTAATGAAGACATTTAGGCAAAGGAGAAATATAGAGGGAAGTGAAAAAGAAAAGAGACTAGAGAGAAAGAAAAGAGACTAGAGAGGAAAGCTAAAAAGGAAACGGAAGAGGTAGTTGTTGAAGAAACAATTTAAAAAAAAATATCTTTTATTCTAAAAAACAAATCTCAATCCACCATTGTGAATATGTACTAAAATTCTAAAAAATGATAATTCTGAAAATTTTTATATTTACATTTATTTTATGTTTTCATCAATATTCTAAATCAAACCCCTAAAATTCTTCTTCAATTTCTAAATATTGTTTTATAATTTTCAATTTATAATCTTAAAATAATTATGTACTAAAATTCTAAAAAATGATAATTCTGAAAATTTTTGTATTTACATTTATTTTATGTTTTCGTCAATATTCTAAATCAAACCTCTAAAATTCTTCTTCAATCTCTAGATATTGTTTTATAATTTTCAATTTATAATCTCAAAATAATTATGATATAGAGAAAACATAACATAAGGATGATAGATATATTTAAATAAATATTATTTATAAATAATATAATTATATTTTATTATATATTTAATAAATAAGTAATTAGTATTATAAATTATTTTAATTTTAATTAATAAATAATTTAAAAAATAGTTTACACTATTAATTTAATCTAACTAACTATTATATAATTTATATTTAATTTAAATTAATGAACAATTTGACAATGATTCATTCTTTTACCTTTACCATAAATGAAAGGAGAAAACCAAAGTGAGTGATACTCACTAACTGATAATTACAGTTTTTTGGAAATTTCAATAAATAGGCAGAAAACACTGATTATTATGTGTTATTTTTTAGAATTTTTTTGACTATAATAATTTCTAATAAATCTGTATTTTATACAAAGGAAAATATTAATTTAATTTTTTAACAATAATAACAATTTCATGTGACTCAATCTTAGACCAAATTCATTTAATCTGCCATTAATAAATGTGTTTTTATAAAAACAAAAATATTAATTTAATTTTTCAGCAATAATAACAATTCCCTGTAGCTCAATAATTTTATATTAAATAAACCAATCTTAAACCAAACTCACTTAACCAAACATTAATAGATGTGTTTTATGAAAGATGAAATATTAATTTAATTTTTCAGCAATAATAACAATTCCATGTGGCTAAATGATTTTATGATAAATAGACAAATCTTAAAATGTATTATCAGTTTAGTGTACTTTGACAATCCCTCCAATATTTTTTTTACAATCACAACTCCCAATGACTTTCAGTTCTCGTTTTTATGGATGGACAAATCCTAAACCATGAGTTCAACTTCACATAAAATTAAAAGTTATCAACATGCATTCTTGCCCCTTTTCTATTCATCTCTTCCAGGTTTATTCTTTTTAGTATTTGTGTTGATTGTGAGAGATTTATAACTTGTTTAGCTGCAAGAGAGGAATTTGAGTATACACTAAAAATGATCAAGCCTGATAAACATAAAACTGAAAATTCTCAACATGCATTCATGCCTTTTTCTTTTCATCTCTTCCAGGTTTATTCTTTTCAGTATCTGTGATGCACTTTACTTTTCATCTCTTCCAGGTTTATTCTTTTCAATATTTGTGTTGATTGTGAGAGATTTATAACTTGTTTAGCTGATATTTGTGTTGATTGTGAGAGATTTATAACTTGTTTAGCTGTAGGATAGGAGAGGAATTCGAGTATACACTCAAAGTGATCAAGCCTGATAAACATAAAACTGAAAATTCTCAACATGCATTCATGCCTTTTTCTTCTCAACATGCATTCAGGCCCTTTTCTTTTCATCTCTTCCAGGTTTATTCTTTTCAGTATTTGTGTTGATTGTGAGAGATTTATAACTTGTTTAGCTAGATGAGAGGAATTCGAGTATACACTCAAAATGATCAAGCCTGATAAACATAAAACTGAAAATTCTCAACATGCATTCATGCCTTTTTCTTCTCAACATGCATTCATGCCCTTTTCTTTTCATCTCTTCCAGGTTTATTCTTTTCAGTATTTTTGTTGATTGTGAGAGATTTATAACTTGTTTAGCTGTAGGAGAGGAATTCGAGTATACACTCAAAGTGATCAAGCCAGATAATCGAAGTGTTTAAGCCTGCATATTACATTTGCTTGACAATGACAAAGAAGACTGCTAATTGCCTGTGGCGTTTGGCCAAAACAGCGATCATGAATATGATGATCTGTAGGTGTTCCGACCCAAAGAATCTCTGTATCGAAGGCAGCTACGTTCTTCTGAATGACAATGGCAGTCACAAGAAAAAGAGGACGAGGTGTCCACGTGGACATGTCCCTGTGCTTGTTGGTGATGAAGGAAAAAGGTACTTCGTCCCCATAGCTTATTTGTCTCATCAGGTTTTCACTTTTCTTCTGGAGAGAACCAGGGCGGAGTTTGGGTATAAACATGAGTGCGAGGGTTGTATCATCGTTATGTGTGATGTGAAGCGTTTGAACATTTGATCCACCTCATTCGGAACAACCCCACCTCGCAGAGTATGGATGCTGTCATTCAGGATGTACTAGACCAGCTTGATTCAATGGAATGTCCAGGTCCACATATCATTGAATAAATATAATTTCCTGGCCACATATAAATTCAAGATCGGCCTTATGTTTTAGTATGCCTGTGTGATTGATACATAGTTTGTTTTTGTTCTCAATTGGTGTTGTATCTGGAATCTTTTAAATTATGATGGCTACGCTGAATTGCAGCCTCTCGCTCTCTCTGCACGAAATCTGCAGAGCTGAGCGCGTTGTAAACTGTACAAATCTGTATAAATTTGTGCTCGGGGGAATAGAAATTAAGGGCATTCTAATTTATATTTCAGTTCAAATTTCTCTCTTACTATGGATTTGTATAGTTCTGTTCACGTTTTTCTGTTGCTATAATTTTTTTTTGAAGGGCAGGAACTGCTATTCAATATAATTATTTTGTTGGTTCTGTTATGAGGAGTGGGTTCAATCTCTGGCTAGGCTAATTAGCCTTCAAAAGTATTTTAGGTAAAAATTTAGTTTGGAATTACAAAAAAAACATGTTTTTTTTTCATATTTTCTATTGCATGCAATTTTTTTTAAAATGATGGAATGTTTTTGGTTATTCTGAATAATTMTGAATAATTAAGAACTTCAGATTTGTTGAAACTCAATGAATCTATGACCAATATTATTAAAATGTATCATTCTGTAGTCATGGATTCTGACGCAATTTTAACAGAATTTATGATTTCGTTTATTGTTTCATCTGGATTTAGGTYTTGTTCATGATTCCAGCCTGCTTAAGGAGGTTTTGAAGTTATCTGAATCTACCTAAAATATAAAAAAAAAAATTACAATGCAATCGATTTAAGAAAACCGTGAGCATTTACCTTTAATGTGTATTATGTCCTCCTCTAATTATTGGTAGAATGGCACAAGTTTTTCAGTAACTTGTAATCTATACACATCTCACCAATAGTTAAAAAAATTGCAAGTAGTCAAACTGCGAATCATACCCAAACCAGTTAAAGTAAACTCACATACCACCCAACAACAACTTCACAAATTCCATTAATGATAACTATTATACTGTGTTAACAACAGGCTTAATGGATTTCTATTTCCAACAAAGCCTGAATCCCAAGGATGACGAAAATAAAAAGAATGATACTGTGTTAACAACAGGCTTAATGGATTTCTATTTCCAACAAAGCCTGAATCCCAAGGATGACGAAAATAAAAAGAATGGACTAAATCCTGCAGAACTGAATTGGATTACCAAGGCTGACTAAAAGGTTGAACAACTTTATGCCTTTATTGCAATTTTACTCGTTTATTCAGTCCTATTAATAGAAAGGATAGTTTACGTTGTTGACTTAGTAAAAGCTATTGAGGCATAGGCTACTTAGGTAATAGAGTCAAAGCCATGGTAAAGGGTGTTATCGTTTACCTTTAATTTCAAATATAGGGTTTTACTAAATTTTTCATTTTTTAGTAATTTTTTTATTGTTTAAATTGTATTTTTGAATGTATAAATGGATCTAGCTTGTTGAGAAACCATAAATCATAAGACACTCTGATTACACATACTACTTAAATCTACATATCCAACAATTTCTCACTTAATTTTGAGTAAAATTAAACTAATAATATCCTGAAATAAAACCAAAAATTAAAATTTGTAAACTACATCAATCTAATTAAATATAATACTAGGCTAGCCGGTGTAGACCCACTAGCAAGTGCCATGTAAATGGAAGGAAATATGTAAAGGAGGTCTCAAGTTCCATTCTCACCCCATGCTTCTCAAACAAATCACAATAACTACTATTTCCTCATCACTTTACATTGCATTACATTAAGCCATGATAAATTCATATAATTTTTTTACTTGTATTTTACTTTTTTAGGGTAGGTTTTAAGTTTGAAGTTTTATTTGCCCCCCTAATAAGAACTCTACATTGTCCAACAATATCTTAGCTTAAAGCATGGATTTGATTAATAATTTCTCCCAAGTCAAACAATAATAGAACTAAGTTTATCATTACTTCCTTACATTAAATGTAAGTTTATCATTACTTCCTTACATTAAATGTTTGCTCCATCCATACGTAGTCCTTAGCCTACTTTCTCTTGAGTTGCCACTTACATTTCCATACAAACATCGATGATCTAGTCTTTAGGGGGCAAGCACAAACCTACATACAATTCTACCTACCTCAATTTATTTTCTGGGAAAGGACACTATATTTGCTTGCTTTTCTCTACTCTCTACTAACTGGCTCTACCCTTTGTAAATTGGTTGACCTTCTTCCGAGATAGAGATATAGTCCATGGTCTCTCATTCTACTTTCCTTACCAACTATAGCTGCATTTACACCTTCCTTTGGTTTTTTCCCATTGTTTCATAGCCATCATCCGTCACTTTGTCCTCCTTTCCCTAATTCCCATAACACAACACATGAGGGAAAGTCATTGGATTTGGAAATAATCGAAATTGAACAACAATTGAATGATATTCATCATAGATACCAGATTGTACAAAAGTAGATTGGGGAGGAAAAGGTTGGATAGCAAGAAATCTAAGATCCAATCACTGCCAGTTACCAGTCTCTTTGAAGAAAATAAAGTAGAGTGTTATTTATCCAACCTCATGTGTGCACCTCTATCAACCCTATATGCTCAAGTATTGTAACACCCCTCTTTCCCCCAACTTGTAATTAATCATTAATTATGATTACCGTGCTATGGCATGTGAACAATGTAAATGTATTATTGTTTAGATTGCCAATAATTGACTGTGGGGGTGAGGCCTTAAAGTACTGGTCATGACATCACTAGAGGAAAGAGTGAGGAAACTGTAGAGAGGGTTCATTATGTCAAAATGACCCAAATTTTCCTTGCTGAAATAATAAGCCTCATCCTGATCCCAAGAAAAAAAAATGAGTTAATGAAAGAAGGACTGGTGGTTGAAAAATCAACTACCTCCATGAATGGAAGCATGGCGAGTCTGGCTGAGGAGACAGAAAACTGTCAACTTGAAGTACCACATAGTGCAGTTTTCCTACAGGCCCAGACTGATCTGAGTTCCTTATGACAGAAGGAACATGACAGGTCCAGAACCTCCCTGGGGGAAAAAGGACAGGGTGTGCAAGAGAAATGATACCATTCGAAAAAAGGAAAAGAGCACGTGAGGATATCCAGTGGAGAAGAAGAACTAAAGAATTAAGTTGTTCTGGAAAAGGGGAGATAACACGAGAACAATCTCGGAGAGTTTGTAGAAAACATGACCTGAGCAGGAGGTCATGAGCTTAACGTTGTGGGAGCATCTGATAAAACTCGCAGAGGCTGTGAAAGAGAAAGGATCTATAAGAAACTACAAAATTTACCTAGTGATATCATGGCTTGGCATGGGGGTGGCCAGAGTGCTAAGAATGAATTCATCTGATCCTACGGTTGGGTGGAAAGGAGAACAACCACAGTTAGTTGGTTGGTGATCGACTGTAATATATAAGTATTTCATATACCATGTGTACTAGAATTGGAATGAGTGGTTGGATGTCTGTGCCTATGACAAAAATTTTCATTGTATGATTAATATTAGAAATTCTTATTGTTCTCCAGTGAACCATTGCATTTGAATGGTTTCATTTTTCCTCTGCTTAGCGACAAGAGAACTGTTAGACATGGGTGTTCGAATGAATTTAGGAATAAGTTTATGGTTTCTGTTATTGGTTGGAAAATCCTTAAGGGATTTTTCCCAAGGATGGATTTATTAATGTAAGAATCGGGGTAGAATTCCCTAGAACACTTCAGTCCTGTTGACCCCTCGAATTTACCTTCGCAGGTAACTAAAAGTTCTGTAGACGAAGGGCGCTTCCTTCAAACTAGTTTTCCAAGTAACCACGGGCTCATGACCACGACCTTAATCAAATTTCGGCTGAGAGATAAGGGTGTATCCCTCATAACATATCAAAGACCTCATATGACCAGGACCATGGAACCCAACGCTACGCCCAACGGGAGCTAAGCCTTCTGAGTCTTGGGGCTTCAGGGGTACGAAGCTTTGGGATGTTGGAATCCTCATAACACCCAGATTGCGCTGAAGGTGACCTATCAAACTGGTAACTTGATGGATGACCAACAACTGACGGTCAATTACCCGTAATCGTAGGAGTCATCCCCTTGTTAAACCCCGATCCACTTTTCGGACGTGAAGTAACGCGAGCTGTAGATCTGAGGGTAATCGAGATCTCCCCTTACGATTGAATCTACGTCGTGGTCAGTCTATGTTGACCACTTCGGGAGAATAGAGGTGTTATAACACCAAAACCCTCGAATGCCGGACTCACATTTCTCTCTTACTATGGATTTTTATAGTTCTATTCACGTTTTTCTGTTGTTATAATTATTTTTGAAGAGCATGAACTGCTATTCAATATAATTATTTTGTTGGTTCTGTTATGAGGAGTGGGTTCAATCTCTGGCTAGGCTAACTAACGTGCAACAATATTTTGTTTTAGGTAAAAATTTAGTTTAAATTCGAAAAAAATGTTTTTTTCATATTTTCTATTACATTCAAACTTTTTTCATGATGGAATGTTTTTGGTTACTTTGAATAATTGAGAACTTCATATTTTTCTGAAAATCAATGAATATATGACCAATATTATTAAAATGTATCACTCTGTAGTCATGGATTATGACACAATTTTATCATAATTTATGACTTCGTTTATGGTTTCATCTTGATTTAGGTTTTGTTCATGATTCCACCCTGCTTAAGGAGGTTTTGAATTTATCTAAATCTACCTAAAACATGATTTTTTTTTTACATTATAATTGATTTAGGAAAACCATGAGCATTTACCTTTACTTTGTATTATGTCTTCCACTAATTGTTGGTAGTATTGCACAAGTTTTTCAAGAAATTGTAATCTATAGACATCACACCAATAGTTAAAAAAATGCAAGTACTCAAACTGCGAGTCATACCCAAACCAGTTAAAGTAGATTCACAAATTTCATTATTAATAACTATTATAATATATTTACAACATGTTTAATGGATTTATGATTCCAACAAAAGATGAATCCCAAGAGTGACGAAAATAGAAAGAATGGATTAAATCCTACAAAACTTAATTGGATTACCAAGGCTGACTAAAATGATGGAAAAACTTTATGCCTTTTGCAATTTGCCTCTCTTATTCAGTTCTATTAATAGATAGGATAGATTACGTTGTTGATGTAGTAAAAGCACTCGAGGCATAGGCTTCTTAGGTAATAAAGTCAAAACCATGGGCAACGGTTGACCTTTAACAATTAAAGTTGTAATGTTCCCAATTAAGTTAGAAGGGAATATTGATATTTTCTTCTCAGAATTTATCTCTTCTTATATGAATGTACTCTTAACTTCTTATAGATAGTTTCTTAATGATGTATATTGTTAAATATATAGTATGCATTCATTACACAAGAGTGGAGCAGATAATCATGGCATCTTATTATAAATGGAAATTCCCCAACAATCAGTACAATGATGTCTAATGGTTGTAATAACAACTGTAGAATACTATTGAGCACACAAATCTAATTGCTTCCAAGAAACTACACAATATACTACATAAACACACAAGAAAACCTAGAGTGATGCCAATATGTGGTGTCCACTGATCCAAGATTCACTAAACAATACTCTCCTATACTCGAACAACATCGATCTACTATCGACCCTCCTCATGATGCCCTCACAATCCCAGTCCGATAGATAATTGCAAACCCCAATTTGTAGAGGTCCTTGCAGGATGACTACGAAGATTCTAACAGGACAACCCTAGCTCAACCCGTGGGGGTGTCTCTTCCCACACATGCGTGAAATCCCTCTCGGCACCTGCAACTCAGATGCTCGATCTCCTCCTAAAAATTTCTGCAAACACCCTGTGCAAGATGATATGTCTCTCAATACTCTCTAGAAAGAAACCAAACACAATAGTGAACTCCAATGAGAAATCCGAATGAATTCTCCTCTTCTCTAGATAGGGTGGATATCACACCATCGAAACTAAACTTGCAATGGAAAACGTTTGCTACAAGAGCACTCAATAATATATCAAATCATAATTCCAAAGGGAAGGGTTGCTCCTCTATTTATCCTTCCTTTGGGCCACCTTCTATATATTTCTCCCATTTTTACCAAATCAAATCTTCACTTTATTTTCCCTCTAATTCCATTTAAATATAATTGTTTATTTTATTTAATGTCACTTTTAGGGTTTGTCATTTTTTTCACCTAGTGACACCAAATAAACTTCCTTGACTCCCTTTTTCCTTATTGACTATAGCCTACGAGATTCTTATAGGTTATCGAGTCATCCTCCATCACAGTCAATTGGAAGGGGATATTACAGTACTCCATTCCCAAGATTGCTTATCCTCAAGAAATTCCAGATTAGGGTGTTGTAATATTTGCTCCCTCTCTCGGGGTAACATCTTATGCGGGCAATATTCTCCATACAACCAAGTACTCTTGAATGAATGTGCTCCTCATTCTACTTTTCCTGGCATCAACAATCCTCTCGGGAGATGGAACCAATTGTACCTCCTCATCTAGTGGAGGAAGATTTGCCGAAGCAGTGATCTGTTGTTCCAATGCTTTCTTGAGGCAATATACGTGGAAGGTATTGTGTATCCTACTACCCTCTGCTATCTCTAGCTCATATGCTACTTCCCTAACTCTCCTGACTACTCTGTAGGGACCATAAAAGTGAGGCTTAAGATTCTTCACACCACTCTTATTCAACGATGACTGTCTGTAAAATTGCAATCTGAGAAAGACAAGATCTCCAACCTCAAAGCTGCATTCTACCCTGTGTGGATCTGCATACATCTTCTGTTGATTTTATGCGGCTTGTAGATTCTCCTTCAAGACTCTTAAGATATCCTGACTTTCTGGCAACCAGTCCTTGGCCTCAGGAGCCTGACTCTCTCCAGACACCAAATCCACAAAATATGGAGCACCATAGCCATACAAGGCCTAGAATGGGCTCATCTCGATGGATATGTGATGAGTGGTATTGTAGAAATTCTCCCTAAGATGAAACAATTTTATCCATGCCCATTGATTCCTTGAAACATAGTTCCTTAGGTACCCCTCGATCCATTTGTTTACTATTTCAGTTTTCCCATATGTCTAGGGGTGATATCTAGTGCTAGGTGTCAACTCTATCCCTRCTAAATTGAACAAATCTTKCCAAACCACACTGAGAAACCTCCTATCCTGGTCACTGAATATATTCCTCGGAAGGTCATGGAGTTTGAACACTTCCCTAAAGAATATATCTGCTCCCTGAGATGTGTTGTAATCCATAGGAATAGCGAAGAAGTGYGCATATTTAGTCAAATTTTCCACCACCACGTAGATATAGTCCCTTCCTTGCACCTTTGGTAATCTTGTGATGAAGTCCATGGAAATATTGTCCCACTTCTGCTCCAAAATTGGTAATAGTTGAAGTAGTCTTGCAGGATGTGTGAACTCTAACTTATTTTAGTGACAAGTTAGGAACTCCCTTACATGACGAAGTACATCTCCTTTGAGACCCTTGCATGGGAATCTCTCCCTCACCTACATATAGGTCTTCAGATACCCCTGATGCCCTGATAATGGTACATCATGCGTTTCCCTCAAAATATTATCCTTGAATGTGGGCTCAGGGACAAGGTAGATATTGTCTTTGTAGTAGATGATGTCATCCACTACCCTATATTTGTCATCCTGAATACTTTTGTCCATCAACTCACAAGCGAAGGTATTCTTGGAGTATTTGATCAAAAGAATGGACTTCCAGTCTGCTAAGATCTCTGTCATGGAGAAGGTTGTAGGTTTTCTGGATAAGACATCAACAACTGTATTCTTCTTTCCTTTTACATACTCAATGTCGAAATCATATGCATGCACCTTACTCTCCCATTTATGTTTCCTCTCATTTAGATCCAATTGCTCCATGAAATATCTCAAACTATTGTGGTCAGTCCCAACCACAAAGTGCCCTCCTCCCATGTACTGTTTGAATTTGGCCAATGAATGCATGATGGCCAACATATCCTTATCATATATTGGGTAGAGCCTCTCAATATCCATTATATTCCTACTCTCTAAATCTATCAGATGTTGATTCTGCATCAATACTACTCCTATCCCTTCACCAGATGCATCACACTCCAGAACAAACGACTGTGTAAAATATGGGAGTGCTAATACGGGGAAAGTGCTCATGACCTTCTTCATTATGTCAAATGCTACTTGTGTGTATTATAACCACTAGAACGCCCCTTTCTTGGTGAATTCTGTTAATGGAGAAACTAATTGTGAAAATCCTTTCACAAAGTGCATGTAATAATTACATATCCCAAAGAATCCTCGTAGGTATGTGTGTGACTTGGGGGTGGGCCATTCTAAGATGGTATGGATCTTCTCCTGATGCACATTTACTCCCTCAACACCAATTACATGCCCTAGATAGAGGATCTCTGTCAACAAGAACACACACTTTTCCTCCTTGGAAAAAAATGACTATTCCTCCATAATGGTGAGAATCTTGTCCACATGCTTCAGGTGTTCCTCCCATGTCCTGCTATAGATGAGAAGATCACTAAAGAACACCAGTAAAAATTTCTTCAACTGTTTGTTGAAGATATAGTTCATGCAGGACTGAAAAGTAGTTGGTGTGTTAGTCAACCCAAAGGGCATGACTAGAAACCTGTAGTGCCCATAGTGACACTTGAATGTTGTTTTATGGATATTCTCCTCCTTGACCCGAATTTGGTGGTATCCTGGTCGTAGATCAACCTTTGAGAAGTACACTTTCCCATGCAACTCGTCGATTAGTTCATCAATATTGGGTATTGGGTATTGGTTTTTGATGGTTCTTATTTAGTGCCATGTAGTTTATGGACATTCTCATGGTACCATATTTCTTCTTCACTAGTACCACTAACAAAGAAAAAGGACTAGATCTTGTCCTGATGTGTCCCATTTTTAGCAACTCCTTTATGGACTTCTTTATTTCATCCTTGAATCTCTTTGGATGCCTGTAGGGAGTGGTGATCACATGATTTGACCCCTCTTCCAGCTAAATGACATGCTCAAATCCTCTGTCAGGTGATCTCCCTACTTGCAATGGTTCAAACACTCTCTCATGCTTTCCAACCAATTCCTAGATATCATCATGGTAATGTTGGCGTTCCTCTGATGTTTTCTCCATGGTGATCAAGCACTTTGCTATGCAAGCCACATCCCCATGTATAAAAAGGGCCTCCATGCGCTGGTTAGACATGACCCTAGGGGCACCTGTTGACATAACTCTTAAGATGAATCACTATCCACCCTTGTCCTAGAACTCCATTCCCATGTCTCGATAAGTCATGTAGATATATCCCAATGAGTACAACCACTAAACTCCTAACACCACATGAGTATCGGCTAAATCCATGACGTAAAATTCGTCGGTTGTAGCATCACTAACATCCAACTGGGCTATGCCACATAACATTTTCGAACTATAAAAAAATTAGAACATATAGAAACTCTACAAATGCACAGATTCATACAGTATATTGATAAAAGTACACATGAAACACACACAAGAAAACCATATTGTAGCATCCGTAACATCCAACTCGGCTATGCCACATAAAATTTTCAAACTGTATACATAAACTAAAACATACAGAAACTTTGCAAATGTACAGATTCATACAGAATAATAACAAAGATACACATGCAACACACACAGGAAAACCCCATAAAAATAAACACATACATAATAATGCAACATGTAATTTAACACACAATTGACACTTATCTTGGTAAAAATATCACCAACTACGTGTAGACCTTCCACGTTCCTCCCAACCTTAGACCACATTGCTCAAAACTCTCAACAATGGGTCACCACTGAGCTGGGACTAAACTCCACTCAAGTATAGGAATTGCTAACTAGGCCTATGTATTTCAGACAACAGGAAAAAATCCGTCACATGTACCAACTCGAATTAACATCCTATAGTCCCTCATTCCCCACATGCATGTCCCACCCCAGGAAGTGTGCCCCTTCTTTTCTCAACAGTCCCTCGACTGACCCATTTCCTTTCCGGGGCTTCAACAATAGGCCAGACAGGAAGTCTCAGATCCCTATAGCAATAGTTTGGCACCTTTAGGAAATCAAATCCCAACAATTCTCTCACCTAGAGAGAATTGCTCACAGGCCTGACAACCCGCTTTTTCAGTCCAACTCATAAGCTAATCAGGTACATGTAATGGTATGATACAGGTATGGGTACAGGTACAGTGGCATGAAGGTATGGAGGACAACTAAAAGAGTGAGTGCATGATGATGGAATGATGGGAAAATGAACTAATTCCAAACTATATGTATGTATGTTCCCAACTTGACACTTGTCATGTTGAGAACTACTTTGGACCACTTATCCCCATCCTTAGAACTTAGGATAAAATAATTATCCATACTTTATACTTTAAGAAATACTAATATAATATTCCTTTTATTTTAAACTCCCTAGCTTATCCCCTTATCCTTAACTTTTACCCCCCTTTCCCTAACTAGTGGAGTTTAGTCCCCCATACTCTTTTACATGGTTGGTATGTCACAATTATGTGTTTTTCATTAATATTTGCGTGTGATTACATTTATATTTTCATTACAGATATACTTTCCTTTCTGCATCCCAACTCACCATCCTCAAAACACAACGCTTACACAAAGTCTCTCTGGCCTCTAAATCACACACACTTAAGTTTTTTGCATGCGGTATCCTGGAATGTGCACACTTCATCATTTTAGTGTGCAATACATGTGCACACTATACCATGGAAGGTGCACACAAAATGATATCAAAAAAATCATCGGCTTAAGTACATTTGTATTTACATTTACAGTTGGGGTTCAACCTAGGGGTATTACATTCCCCTCCTCGTTATTTATGCACTGTCCTCAATGCAATATATATACATATACAACCAAAATTTCAAAAATCCTCAAAAATATGTGGGTATTCTTCTCGCATAGCATCCTCATGCTCCCAAGTTGCATCTTCAGGACCGTACCATGTCTATTGGACCTTTACTAGCTCTATGGCTCGATTCCAGAGCTACTTGATCTTTCGGTCCAATATGCACATCAGATGCACTTGAAATGTGCCTTCTTGCTCCACCTAAATCACATTCCAATCAATGACATGATTAGCATCAGGTATATACTTTTTGAGCAATGATACATGGAATACATTATGAATAGACATTGATGCATGAAATGCAAGCATGTATGCTACAAGCCCAATCCTCTCTAGGATTTGAAGCAACCCACAATAACAAGCTGCCAACTTTGAACAATTTCCCAAATTTAGGGAACTTCTATTGGCATTTACTTTCAAGAATACATGGTCACCCATTCCCCATGAGTTCTTTCCTTATCAACATAAATTTTCCGCCTGTCTTGGGCAGCCTTTAAATTCTATTATATTTTCAACATTTGCTCTTCCATTTCTCTGAGTAATTCTAGCCCAACCACTGCTCTATCTGCTGGGTTGTCCCAACTTACTGGTGTGTTGCACCTTCTTCCATAAAGTGCCTCAAATGGGCTCATCTTTAGATGCTTGGTACCCATTGTTATAAAAAAACTCTACTAAGTGTAGGTAGTCTTCCCATTTTGATGGCTTATCCATCACATACATCCTCAACTTATCCTCAATCACTTGATTCACCCTCTCTGTTTGTTCTTCTGATTCTAGATGATTAGCTGTGACAAAATTCAAATTTGTTCCAAATCCCTTAAATAATCCTTTCCAAAAAATTGATGTAAAATTTGGATCTCTGTCAGACATAATTGTCTTGGGTATACCATGTAGTTGAGCAATTTCGTCTTGGGTATACCATGTAGTCGAGCAATTTCTCTCATACAAATATTAGAAATGTTGGCTTCCTTGTGAGTGAGCTTTACTGGAAACAAATGGGTAGCTTTAGTAAGCTTATCCACCACTACCATGATAGAATCATGATGCTTGGTTGTTATGGGAAGTTTGGTGGTGAAATCCATTTTTACAACTTTCCATTTCCACTCAGGAATGGGTAATGACTGTAGCAAACCAGCTCAGTGTCTATGCTCAACCTTGACTTTTTGACACTCCAAACATTTGACAATAAAATCAACAACTTCTTTCTTCATGTCTGGTCAATAATATTGGCTCTTGACAACTGCAATAGTTTTCTGATAACCTGGGTTCCCAACATAAGGTACATTATGCATTTCTCTCAATATCATATTTTTCAATTCCTGAGAATTTGGTACACAAATTCTTCCCCTGTACATGATAATTTCATCATTTTCTAGCTTGTAGTATTCAATTTTTTCTTGCAAAATACCTTGATGTAATTTTGTTATTATTTCCATGTATTGCAAATACAATTTTGCAACCTCTAAGATTCTGTCTTTAAAATCTGATTGGTACATGCTAATGGCTGTAGCATGCAAATCATGCACCATTATTCTAAGTGCATCAACCACCTTGTTCTCTTTCCCTTTGATATGCTTTATATCAAAGTCATATTCACTGAGAAATTCTAACCACTTGCTTTGCCTGGAATTTAGAGTTGGTTGTCCAAATAAATATTTCATACCATTATGGTCTGTCCTCATCTTGAACCTTTTCCCCATGAGGTAGTGCCTCTACATCTTCAATGCATTCACTATGGTTTCCAACTCCAAGTCATGAGTAGCATAGTACCTTTCATGCTCCTTCAACTTCCTTGATTCATAGTATACCACATACCCATTTTGACTGAGGACTCCACCAAGCCCTTCTTTACATGCATCAGTACATACAATGAAGTCTTCATTTGGATCAACAATCCTTAGTATTGGAGTACTTGTTAATAAATGCTTCAAGTGTTGGAAACTCTTTTCACATTCCAATGTCCACTGAAACTTCAGCCCCTTCTTTTGCAAGGAAGTGATCGGGTGTGCAATATTTGAGAATCCTTCAATAAATCTCCTATTAATAGCCTACAAGGCTCATGAATGATCTTACCCCTGTCACATTCTTTGGCACCAACCATCCTCTAATGGCCTCTATCTTCTTAGGATCCACTGCAATCCCTTCCTCTAAAATGATATGTCGCAAATAATGAATTTGCTTCTGATTAAATGTGCACTTTCTCAATTTAGCATACAATTGATGGTCCCTTAATACCTGCAATACCATCCTCAAGTTTTTTTCATGCTATTCCTCTGACTTAGAATATATAATAATGTCATCTGAAAATACAATGACAAACTTATCTAAGTATTCTCTGAAAATACCATTCATTAAACACATGAAGACATTTGGTGCATTTGATAACCCAAATGGCACCACTGTGAACTCATAATGACCATACCTTGTTCTAAAAGAAGTGTTGATGATGTCTTCTTCTTTAATTCTTACCCGATGATAACCTGACCTGAGCTCAATCTTGGAGAATATTTTTGCATCTTTTAACTGATCAAAGAGTTCATCGATCCTTGGCAAAGGATACTTATTCTTCATAATTACATTATTCAACTGCCTGAAGTCAATGCAAAGTCTCAATGTTCCATCCTTTTTATTCACAAATAATACTAGGGCACCCCAAGTTGGCACACTTGGGCATATATACCCCTTCTTCAGAATCTCTTCAAGTTGCGTTTGCAATTCCTTCAATTCTGGTGTACTCATCCTGTAAGGGGTCTTGGAAACTGGGGCTACTCCAGGCATTAGATTTATGGAGGAATCAATGTCTCTTTTAGGGGGTAATCCTGGTATTTCTTTAAATACATCTTCAAACTCTTTTAGGACTACATAATCTTCAATATTTGACACCTTATATTTAGGTGTCTCTTCCATATGTGATGCAAATATTTTAAACCCTTTTCTGTAACTTTTCTTTAGCTGCAATGCTAAAATTTCTCTGACGGTTACTACCTTGAGAATTCCCTGTACTATCCTTAGGTTCCCTTCCTCATCCAAGCAAGTAAATTCCTTATTATAACAATCTAATAAAGGATGGTGTTGGTCCAACCAATCCATACCAATTAGGCAATCATAGGAACCTAAAAGTATGATGTTCAAATCTTCCCTGGTACTCAGTGCATTCATGTCCATTGGACATGCCTTAACCATCTCATTAATTTTTCTTTTATCTCCAGTAGCCAGCTGCACCAACCAATATTTTCCAAGCTTGCTTCCTGGAAAATGCAATATTTCCACCATCTTATGATCTATATAACTATGAGTAGCTCCTGAATCAATTAAAATAACAATGGTTTGGTTGTTGATCTTACTTTCCACTTCAATCATATGTGACTGAAACTCAACTTGCTTGTTGTCTAGGGATGCATAGATACTAAGTACATTTTTACCCATGTCCTCCACTGTATCAACTTGCTATACATTGTGAACAATCCTCACTTTTTCACCAGTGTGAGGACAATCTCTATACATATGATCTCCCCCACAAACCCAGGATTGAATAGGTGGTTGTATTGGTCTTTGCCCCACTGTGTTAGTCATTCTAGTTTATGTAGAAGCTGGTTGTCCCTAAGGATTATTTCCGAGGAATGGTGGCTTAGTCCCCTTCTTTCTCTGTTCCATATTGTTTTTCTTCTTGTCTTCCCAAGATTTTTAGAAAGTTGGCCTTCCTTTATGTTGATCATAAAGGCATTTATCTCACCTTATGGTCTCCTCCAATGTTTTGGGATCATCATATTGTATCTTGTCACTCATAAATGATGGAAACCCATTCAAATAACTGTAAATATTAACTGCCTCTTCCTTGATGAAAGAAACATACTTTAGCAGTTCTAAAAACCTTCTTTCATATTCATCTATGGTCATACTCCCAAGCTTGAGTTCAAAGAACTCCATTTTATTTTCATAGTTTCTCTTAGTCAAGTATTTCTTTTGAAAATGCCTCTTGAATTCCCTCCAAAAAACATTTTTCTCATCAATGTGTTGCACCTGCACAAATTGGTTCCACCACATGGATGAATTTCCCTTGAGTTGATAGATGAAAATTCTTCCTTCTACGTGTGAAGAGTAATTATGCAATTGAAAATACTTCCTCATGCCTAGAAACCATGTCTCTGCATCCTCATCCTTCTTGTTCTCACCATCAAATGTAAGAGACTTGATTTTGTTCATTTCTCCTTGTATCTCATCCACCCTAGACCTCCTAATATGTTTCCTGACAGGGGATGGACTTGAAATATTGTGTGCTCTCCTAGTGGAATTCCTTGGGGAGTGATGGTGATGTCTGCCAACACTTATTTTTCTTCTCTTCTCATCATGAGACCCGTGACTTCTTGATTTGCTTGAGTCATTCTCCTTATCCATCTTCTTTTGTATTCTGTCCAAGCTCTGGATTAACTTTATGTTGAATCCCTCCTACTGCTCCTTGGATTTCATAAGCCTCTCATTATCATCTTTGTAACTTTGGACATCCTTTTGCAAACTTTTAATGGTCTCTACCAAGTTCATGGTTTCTTCCTTTCCTTCTCCATGAACATTTGAATTTGTACCTTCATTACCCATATTGACATACATCCCTCTGATCTCATCTTCATGGATGTAATCCCCCTATGTATATTCCATGATTATGAACTCTGTACTGATCCTGTTCTGATCTAATTGTTGTTAACTTTACAAAATGTGCAACCAACAAAACTTGTTAGGCTAAATAATTTAACAAATTCATGAAATTAGGTACAATTTTGGTTCAATAATGCATCAGAATTCTTTCTTCTGATTTTATGAAAAGTTGACTACCCAGATTAATTTTATGGTTGAATATTTATATTATACTATCAAATACCTTTCCAATGCTTGCTTCCATGCTCAATTTTGAGTCTTGAGCATAATGTTATGGTTATTTGAAAATTGTTTATTAATTCTTCTGTTCACACCTCAACTTGGTGTAAATCTACTCTGTAATTATGCATTTTTGCACCTACGCCATTATATTTTTGGTAGGATCCCAATTGGGTTTCTTCATATACATATTTTGGACAGTCTGTCCAAGTTTTACCTCTTTATAGGTTCTGGGATCCTAGTTACAACCTGCTGAAGTTCTAGGCCAATTAGTGTTTTTGGTTAGGAATGCTACAAGTGCCTTCTATGCCATCTTAAACATTTTTAACATACCTAGAATTTTAATTCAGCTCTAGGATTGTTTTCTATGGTTCAATATATTTCCATAGACTACTCCTGTGCCTCAATCTGATTTCAGAGTAGAAAGTTATGGCCCTTCAAAGTTAGTTGGGTCTTAAAATATACCCTCCATTATTTGTCCTGTAACTTCGTCATAAAAGCTTCGTTTGACGAACAATTTACACCATTAGAAATCTCTCTCCGAGATATTTCATTTGAGCTGCAGAGAAAAAATGTATCTTGATAAGGTACACTATGTTCATGTGGTTTTTGAGTAGCTAAAACCGTTGTTTAGGGCCTAAAAAATGTGCTGCAAAAAAATGAGCTTCAAACAGTAAAAAATGTCATAGAAATTCACTGGTTTTTTGTTGCTGTAGACCATCCAAACGACTTCACGCACACAAATTTGAAAATGTACACCCAAATTTAGCATCCAAAACAACACCATAAGGTAGCACATGCTCCACTCACCTATAACCAATGTGGATCACTTCTCCGTCATGCCAATATCCGGTGCACACTACTTTTGTGTCGCACACCAATATATACCGCACACAATTTGGGTTCATGCGCTAATACATGTTGCGCGCAAGTTTTTTGTCACATGCTAATATTCTGCATGCATTGCACTCTACGTGCCGCATCATGCCAAATTTTAGTATGCTCCCACCGCACACCAGTACTATGCACACACCATTAATTAAACCGTCGCGTGGTAGGAATATTCAAGATGCATGCATTGCATACCAATATTGCGCACGCACCAACAAAATTCCTTTGCACTATGCCAATACTCAGTGCACACACCACACGCACCAATATTATCTGTGCGCACACCACACACACCAATATTACACATGCACCACCCAATCCGCACTGCGCAATGCTAATTTAGTGCACACATCTGCAAGCTATTATTTTTCCGTGCTTCACTAGATCTGCTCCGCACAATGCCAAATTTAAGTGTGCACACCCGTGCACTGTTGTTTTTTGCGCATTACCAATTATACACCGTGCAACGCTCAATTTAAGTGTGCACACCCACACACCATTATTTTTCGCGCATTACCAATTCTGCACCGCACAACACCAAATTTAAGTGCGCACACCTGTGCAACAATGTTTTTCAGGCATTACCAACTCTGCACCGTGCAATTCCAAATTTATGTACACACACCTGTACACCAATACTATTTTGTGCATCCCAACTTGTAGTCTGCAACACCAAATTTTAGTGTGCATAGCCACACACCCTTATTTTCCACACATCACAATCTTTTCACTGTGCATCACACATTTTTAGTGCACACACCTACGCACCTTCATTTTTCTGCGCATCAATTCCTCGTTAATTCTGTTGCAGAAATTGGGGCTTTTGCCAAACTTTTCCCAATTTTCACCATGGAAATTCTACAACTATGAAATTTGTTAAATTTCACTCCGATAACACCAATTCAACCTCTGCAACAACAATTGTTGCCGGTTGACATTCTTGGAACAATTTGTTTTTCCAAACTCAATTCACGAATTGAGAATTTTAATCAACTAATCTCGCTCCATCAGTATCAACTTCCCTGTAACTTCAAATTCGATGAATTCTAGGTATGAATTTGCTAGAATAGATATTAAATTAATAATATCTCACCACTTGGCCAAATTTCAAAAATTTTCCATGAATTTAACAACAAAAATTGGGGCTTTTCCCAATTCCACGCAATTGCTTATGACTTTTACCATGGACACAATGTAACTTGAAATTTGGCCACTTCAAAATCAATTCTCTGTGAAATTTTTCTTCAATTCAACATACTCGGCTCATCTAGGATCAATGTTGAAAACTGGACCTCTGATACCATATTTTAGCATCCCAACATCCAACTGGGCTATGTGACATAAATTTTTCGAACTGTATACAAAAATTAAAACATATAGAAATTTTGCAAATGCACAGATTGATATAGAATAATAATAAAAATACACATGCAACACACATGAAAAACCCATAAAAATAAATGCATACATAATAATGCAAAATGCAATTTAACGCATAATTGACACTTATCTTGGTAAAAATATCACCAACTGCATGTAGACCTTCCACGTTCCTCCCAGCCTTAGACCACACTGCTCAAAACTCTCAACAGTGGGTCACCCCCAAGTTGAGAGTAAACTCCACCTAGGTTATGGAATTCCTAACCAGGCTGATGTATCTTAAACAACAAGAAAAACTCTGTCACAGGTGCCAAATCTCACTAATATCCTACAATCCCTCAATCCCCACATGCCCGTCCCACCCTAGGAAGTGTGCCCCTTCTGTTCTCAATAGCCTCTCGAATTCCCCACTTCCTTTTTGGGGCTTTAGCAACATGCCAGACAAGAAGTCTCAGAGCCTTGTAGCTGTAGTTTGTCCCCTTAGGGAAATCAATACCCAACAATTCTCTCACCTAGAGAGAATTTCTCACAGGATTGACAACCCGCCTCTTCAATATCCGATAGGCCTGACAACCCACTTCTTCAGTCCAAATCCTAAGCTAACCAGGTATAGGTACATGTACATGTATGGGTACAGGTACATGTATGGGTACTAGTACAGGAAGGTACGGAGGACAACTGAATGAGTGAGTGAAATATGATGGAATGATGGGAAAATGAACTAAGTCCAAACTATATGTATGCATGTTCGCAACTCAACACTTGTCATGTTGAGAACTAATTTGGCCCACTTGTCCCCATCCTTAGAACTTAGGATAAAATAATTATCCATACTTTATAATTTAAAGAATATTAATATAATATTCCTTTTTGGCCTCAAAATCACACACACTTAAGTTTGCTGCACGTGGTATCCTGGAATTTTCACACTTCATCATTTTAGTTCTCAATACATGTGCACACTATTCCATGGAAGGTGCCCACAAAATGATATCAAACAACTCACCATCTTAACTACATTTGTATTTACATTTACAGTTGGGGTTCAGCCTAGGGGTATTACATTCCCCTCCCCCTTATTTATTCTTTGTCCTTAGTGAAATATATATATATATATATATACATATACAACCAAAATTTCAAAAGTCCTCAAAAAGATGTGGGTATTCTTCCTGGATAGCATCCTTGTGATCCAAGGTTGCATCTGCAGGACCATATCAGGTCCATTGGACCTTTATTAGCTCTATGGTTCGATTCCGGTGCTTCATGATATTTCGGTCCAATATGCACACCAGATGCACTTGAAACGTGACTTCTTTCTTTACCTTTCACTTCAATCATATGTGATTGAAACTCAAATTTCTTGTTGTCCAGGTATGCATAGATCCTAGGTACATTTCTGCCCAAGTCCTCCACTATATAAGCTTGCTATACATTGTGAATAGTCCTCACTTTTTCACCTTTGTGAGGACAATCTCTATACATATGATTGAATAGTCCTCACTTTTCACCTTTGTGAGGACACCCTATACATATGATCTCCCCACAACCCAAACATTTAATAGGTGGTCAGCCTTTGTATTTCCACTATTTCGGCCAGTCTCTAGGTTCTTGTAGTCATTGCCCCTAAGGATTACCAAGAATGGGTGGCTTAACTCTTCCTCCTCGCTCCATATTTTTTTCTCTTGTCTTCCCAAGATTTTGAAAAGTTGACCTTCCTTTATGTTGATCATAAAATAATTTATCTTTCCTTATGGTATCCTCCATCGTTTTGGGATCATCATCATATTATATCTTGTCATTGATATATGATGGCAGCCCACTCAAATACCTCTAAATATTAACTAGCTCATTCTTTATGAAAGAAACATACTTTAGCAACTCTAAAAAACTTCTTTCATATTCATATATGGTCATACTCCTAAGATTGAGTTCAAAAAGCTCCTTCATTTTCTTGTCATAGTATCTCTTAGTCAAGTTTTTCTTTTGAAAACACCTCTTGAATTCCCTCCAAGTAACATTTTTCTCATCAATGTGTTGCACCTGCACAAATTGGTCCCACCACATGGATGCCTTTTCCTTGAGTTGTTAGACTTCCTTCTGCGTCTGAAGAGTAATTATGCAATTGAAAATACTTTCTCATGCCTAGCAACTACGTCTCTTCATCCTCATCCTTCTTGTGCTCACCATCAAATGTAGGAGGCTTGATTTTGTTCATTTCTCCTTGTAGCTCATCCACTCTAGACCTCCTCTTACATTTCCTGACAGGGGATGGTTTTGAACTATTGTGTTCTCTCCTAGTGGAATTCCTTGGGGAGTGATGGTGTTGTCTGCCAACACTCCTTGTTCTTCTCCTCTCATCATGAGACCTGTGACATTCTGATTTGCTTGAGTCATTCTCCTTATCCATCTTGTTTTCTATTCTGTCCAAGCTCTACATTAACTTTATGTTGAATCCCTCCTACTGCTCCTTGGCTTTAATAAGTCTCTCATTATCAACTTTATAACTTTGGACATCCTTTTGCAAACTTTTAATAGTCTCTACCAAGTTCATGCTTTCTTCCTTTCCTTCTCCATGCCCATTTGAATTTGTACCTTCATTACCCATATTGACATACATCCCTCTGATCTCATCTTCATGGATGTAAGCCCCATGTGTATCATCCATGATTATGAACTCTCTGTTGATATTGTTCTAATATAATTGTTGTTAACTCTGCAAAATATTGGTAAAAATATCACTAATTGCATGTAGACCATCCACGTTCATCCCAACCTTAGACCACACTGCTCAAAACTCTCAGCAGTGGGTCACCCTTGAACTGGGACTAAACATAAATAAAATCTTCAAATGCACACATTCATACTGAATAATAATAAAAATACACATGCAACACACACACGAAAATCATATTGTAGTATCCCCAACATCCAACTGGGCCATGCCACATAATTTTTTTGAACTATATACAAAAATTAAAACAAATAGAAACTTTGCAAATGCGCAGATTCATGCAAAATAATAATAAAAATACACATGCAACACACACAAGAAAAACCCATAAAAATATATGCATACATAATGATGCAACATGTAATTTAACACAAAATTGACACTTATCTTGGTAAAAATATCACCAACTGCGTGCAGACCTTCCACGTTCCTCCCAATCCTAGACCACACTGCTAAAAACTCTCAACATCGGGTCACCCCCGAGCTGGGACTAAGCTCCACTCGGGTAAAGTAATTCCTAACCAGGATGATGTATTTCAGATAGCAGGAAAAAAACCTTCATAGGTGCCAACTTGAACTAATATCCTACAGTCCCTCATTCCCCACATGCCTGTCCCACCCCAGGAAGTGTGCCCCTTCTCTGCTCAATAGTCCCTCAACTACCCCACTTCCTTTCCATGGCTTCAACAACATGATGGAAAGGAAGCCTCAGATCCCTGTAGCTGTAGTGTGGAACCTTCGGGAAATCAATTCCCCCCAATTCTCTCACCTAGAGATAATTTCTCACGGGCCTGATAACCTGCCTCTTCAATATTCCACAGGCTTGACAACCTTCTTCTTCAGTCCAACTCCTAAGCTAACCAAGTATAGGTACTGTTATCCCTGATTTTTAGGAATAACTAAGATATCATGTCTCGAGGCCCACAGGTCCTAGACATGGAGTACCGAGAGAAGGATTGACCTGAGAATGGTCCTGGAGGGCCCATCCTTTTCTTGTTTCGTCAGATTCGTCTTGTCAGCAGCAACAACATCCATCACCTTCGACTTGGTTTTATATTGGAGGAGGCTCTTGCTCCATGAGGTAATTGGTCCAGGTATCATGGTATGTGTCACTTTTGATCATTAAAACCTTTGAATATATGCATCTGTTTCCTTTAATCTCTGACAAATGCTTGGATCTTACATTATCCCACTTGACCATGCTTGGAGAGATTGACAGGGTGCTCTAGCAAGCTTGTGCCCATAGGTCTTGGTTTTCCACTCGGGGGATTTCTGAAGAGCCATTGGCCGCTCCCACCATAGTACCACTCTTTCATCTTATCTCCTGCTCATTTATCCCATTCCCCTTGCCCGAACATTGAATTGAACTGTTTCTAGGGTTGCACCTTATCTCGTGGGAAGAAGGGGCTAAAGGCCCATAAGGTAAAAGCAACTGGTAAAAGATAAAAGCCTAAAAATGAAACCTCGAGATGCTTCGCCCAGGGATCCCTGAGAAGGCAATACAAAGCCTCTCAGCAAGAAACAAGAGGGACCCGAAAAATAAGAGACAAGATCTAATCAGAGGATAGGGGGTCTCATCATGAGCCATCCTATTAGGTTCATGGGTACCTAGCACTATGACATTGCCACCATCTGGTTACCATGCCAGGGCAGTGACCTTTGGTTGCATGGACAAAGGAAAGGGGGTCTCATCACGAGCCATCCTTCTCATCTCTGTGAAAGTACTTATGGGTAACACTGTCAGCTCTAGTCACCATGCCAAGGCAGTGTCCTCTGGTTAGTCCTTGAATAAAAAGAAAAAGAATAAGAAAAAGAAAATAAGAAAATAAAGCAAGAAAAGAATAAAGGCAAGAACGTGCTTGGAAAAAATGCATCCATGACAGGTACAACTCGCAATCTACAAAGGCACCCACAGATAAAATTATGCATCCTTGTCTCTCACTTCACCCACATATCTGGACATTCCCTAGCCACATCACCTCACTTGCATGGCTTGGATG
>SNQJ01S0089841.1:13730-34768 GCA_010110895.2 Picea sitchensis | reverse complement strand
TTGATGGAACACAGATATGGCCCAGACGACACAACAACCCATCCTGAAGATAGAAATTATCGACAACTACATTTTCACCCAACATTTGGTAGGTGGTGGTGAAGTCAGGGTCTGTCTCATAGAGTTGGGGCCATCTAGATGTCTCATGGCTAGAAGATTCTAGCACCGTGGTGGGTGTCGCGACTGGCGGTCTACTGAGGCAATCATCGATGTGATTGGTGCTTCCTTTTTTATACTTGATGTTGAGGTCGAATTGCTATAAGTATGTGGACCACTTTTGATGGCAGTCATTCTGCAATTTTCCCTGTGTCTTCATGAGCTACAGTGGCTTATGACCAGTGTGGATGACTATCTCCTTCCCAAGAATGTAATGTCTACACTGGCGGCATGATTGCACAATGGAGTACATTTCTTTGTCGTAAGTAGGGTACTTATGGACAGTATCTGATAGTGTCTCACTATGATAGGCCATGAGGTGGCCGTGCTGAGTGAGAATGGCACACACATCATAGTCTGAAGCATCTGTCTCGATCTCAAAAGGATGTTGCAAGTTTGGTAGTGAAAGTACTGGCGCTGAGCACAAGCGCTGCTTCAAATCATTGAATGCTTGTTGTTGGGACCGGCCAGTCAGGGATGACTTGGATCTTGGTTGGATCCACATGTATGCCATGTTGATCAATGATGTATCCCAGGTAATGGACCATGTCCATGCTGAAGGATCATTTTTCCAAGTTGGAATACAGCTTGTGTTGCCGCAGGGTGTGCAGAACCTGCTGAATATGCTGCAAGTGTTCAGCCCAAGTCTTTTTGTAAATTAGAATGTCATCAATATACACCACTACAAAAGTATTGGTGAATGGTCGCAGGATATCGTCCATCATCCTCATGAAAGTGGCTGGAGAATTTTTCAAACCAAAGGGCATGACCAACCATTCAAAAAGGCCTTCCATTGACTTGAAGGCGGTCTTCCATACATCTGTTTGTTCTATCGGGGCCTGGTGGTAGCCAGACTTCAGATCAATCTTACTGAAGTATATAGCCCCCATGAGTTGATCAAGGAGGTCATCGATTCGGGGAATTGGGTACTGGTTTCTGACTGCGATTTTATTCAGAGTCCGTTAATCAATACAGAGTCATTGGGTTCCATCTTTCTTCTGTACCAGCATGATTGGGCTCCCGCAAGGTGATGAGCTAGGGTGTATGTGCCCCTTATGGAGAAATTCTTGGATCTATCGCTTGATCTCCTCATTCTCTAACAAAGAGTGATGATAGACTGACCCATTGGGTAGCGGTGCGTTGGGGGTCAGATCGATGGGGTGCTTGACCTAGAAGTGCAGAGGTACCCCTGTAGGTGAGGAGAAGATATTTGAGTATTCTTCCACGACCTTATCTACTTGCTTTTGTTGTGTGGAGAGGTCATCCACAGAGACCCTAGATGTGGTTGTGATCTTTTTCTTATTCTGAGAGTGAATCACAAAGAAGACAAACTTCCCTATCTGAGAGATGACCTTTCTGCATTGCTTAGTAGAGATCAAGGAAATAGTACTAGGTGGGACTGCCTCGGGTATCATGTACAATTTCTTGTTCAAAGTAATAATAACACTACGAGGCCTAGACTCATATACAACATGATGTTTCCATAAATAAGGTTGGCCCAAAAGAACATCACAAACTTTGAGAGGAGAAACATCACATAATACCTTGTCTTTGAAGGGCTTGATGTCATACGACAGTTAGCACTATTGGCTGACACGGAGATCGCTTCCTTGGTGGAGCCATCCAATGGTGTATGGTTGTGGGTGCGGCATTGTTGGCAGGGCCAACCGCTTGACGACCTCTGCTGAGATGAGGTTCTTCTGGCTACCGCTATCAACAATGAAGTGCAGTGGGGTACCTTTTACCCACATCTGTGAATGGAAGAGGCGCTCTCCTTCTTCTGGCTCATCTGGTTCACCAAGCTGGAGCTTGGTGGTAGAAACGGTGGCATTGGGTTCTGCATCAATGATCTGTCTTCCCCTTTCTGGTTCTGGCTTAGATTCATAATTTGCATCTGTTTCAGAGGCTTTCACTTCGGCCACCAGCGACTGCTTTGAGCGACAGTCAACAGTGTTATGCCAAGGACTCTTATGGAAGTCGCACCACTTCCTGATATCTTTCTTTGTCTTTCTGGTGTCCTTCTTTTCTTGCGTCTTGGACTAGTTGTCCTGATACTGTCCATGTTTTCTCTGTCCTTTGTTCAGTGGGTTGGGGCCACCCTTTCCTAGCTTTTGTTGTGAGTGGTTCCCAGGCCCAAATTGTCGCGTCTTTTGTTTGAGCTTCTGCTCGATTTTGATGGCATATCGGTAGGCCGCGCCCAAGGATGAGATGTCCAGAAATTCCATTTTGGTCTGGATGTATCTATGTAGAGCACCACGATACTTGAGCACCAGAAGTCACTCTGAATCTTTGATACCCAACTTGGTGCGCAAGGTNGTAATAATAACACTACGAGGCCTAGACTCATATACAACATGATGTTTCCATAAATAAGGTTGGCCCAAAAGAACATCACAAACTTTGAGAGGAGAAACATCACATAATACCTTGTCTTTGAAGGGCTTGATGTCATACGACAGTTAGCACTATTGGCTGACACGGAGATCGCTTCCTTGGTGGAGCCATCCAATGGTGTATGGTTGTGGGTGCGGCATTGTTGGCAGGGCCAACCGCTTGACGACCTCTGCTGAGATGAGGTTCTTCTGGCTACCGCTATCAACAATGAAGTGCAGTGGGGTACCTTTTACCCACATCTGTGAATGGAAGAGGCGCTCTCCTTCTTCTGGCTCATCTGGTTCACCAAGCTGGAGCTTGGTGGTAGAAACGGTGGCATTGGGTTCTGCATCAATGATCTGTCTTCCCCTTTCTGGTTCTGGCTTAGATTCATAATTTGCATCTGTTTCAGAGGCTTTCACTTCGGCCACCAGCGACTGCTTTGAGCGACAGTCAACAGTGTTATGCCAAGGACTCTTATGGAAGTCGCACCACTTCCTGATATCTTTCTTTGTCTTTCTGGTGTCCTTCTTTTCTTGCGTCTTGGACTAGTTGTCCTGATACTGTCCATGTTTTCTCTGTCCTTTGTTCAGTGGGTTGGGGCCACCCTTTCCTAGCTTTTGTTGTGAGTGGTTCCCAGGCCCAAATTGTCGCGTCTTTTGTTTGAGCTTCTGCTCGATTTTGATGGCATATCGGTAGGCCGCGCCCAAGGATGAGATGTCCAGAAATTCCATTTTGGTCTGGATGTATCTATGTAGAGCACCACGATACTTGAGCACCAGAAGTCACTCTGAATCTTTGATACCCAACTTGGTGCGCAAGGTNACAGGTTGTCATAACTTTTGACAGGGTAGTATTGTTCCTTAATAGCATCTCTGAAGGATTCCTAGGTGGCCATAAATGAAAATAATGAGGTTTCCTCTGTTTCCTTTTGCTCACAGAAAGTCTCCCACCAATCTTTGACATGGGGAACGACTTTGAGAAGTGCAAAAGTAATCTTTTCTTTATTCGAAAAGTTATGGACAAAAAAATACCCTTCTAGTAGATTCAACCACTTGTCTATAGCATCTGCATCTATCTGACCTTCAAATATAGGAATATCGAAGTTTTTTTGTACCTTGAAGGGGGCGGCGCCTTCGTTCAAAGAAGATGTGTCGCTTGTTGGTAGTTGTCGAAGGATTTGTGCGAAACTATCCATCATCCCGTTCCTCTGTTGCGTGAGGGATTCCTCAATCAACAGTTTGAAAGGATCTCCTGTCCCATCATATTTATTTTCTCCTGCCATGGGAGGTCACTTGGGCATGCAAGAGCTTCTTTCCTCAAGAGAAACAAGCTCGAGAACCAACTCTTTGTACTCCGACCTCGTTGGGGACATGCATTAAGACGACAAGGAGCATACCGCTCTGATACCACTGATCCAGATTTTATGAGAAGAAAAAAATGAATATAGATTATTAATAGGTGCTTAACACAAAATAACAGAGATACAGTAAAACTGGTTTTCTATTCAATAACGAAATAAGCTGAAACTGTAAAATGCAACAGAAACAAGCTTGATGGAATGGTGGCGGATTATCTCTGAGAAGAGATGTGATGGAAGTGTGCATTCACCAGAAGAAAGTTACAATAAGGCTCTGAAGGCCTTTTTACAATAAGAAAGAATGCCAAAAACCCTAGACATCCAAAAACCTAACCCTAGGAGATGAAGCGCCAAAAGTCATGTGGGCCCTATTTCGGTAAGTTAGTACATCAACTTCCCAGGGTCGTAACTTTTGCATACAATATCCATTTTAGGCGTGTGATAGCCCATTGGAAAGGTATCGTCGAGGAGCTAGATCCCAAAAAACCTTCATTTAGGCCCTCAAAATGGCCTCAGAAGTTAAAACTGCTAAAAATAGTAAATTTCCAAAATTATCAGAAAATTGTTTTGAGCCAGTTGGAAAAGGTGGGTGGCCACTGATGTCCATCTGGATCAATGATCTTGATGAGGATTTTGTTAGAAGATTCTTCTAGTCCATTTCCATGGGGGTAGTATGGGGTAGAGTGAATCAACTTAATTTCAAACTTCTCATAGAAGAAGATCAATGGTTCAGCTTTGAAAGAAGTGGCATTATCTATGAAAATTCTACTTGGGAAGCCAAATATTACTATGATATCCTTCAGGAAACTGATGATTACCTTGTGGGAAGTGCTCCTCGTGGAGATAGCTTCTATCCACTTGGTAAAATAATTGGTGGCAGTTAGGATCCATCTATGTTTTCCACTTGATGCAGGATGAATTTCCCCAATAAAGTCCAGGCCCCACTGTTGAAAGCGTCCCAAAACTACCACAGGTTTTAACGACAGAGACATGAGTTATTGTTTCCCGGTGATTTTTTTACATTTGATGCAAGCCTTGATTTTTGCACAGACATCGATGAATAAAGTGGGCCAGTAGTACCCATCCCTGAGGATTTTGTAGGCTGTGGTCTTCCAGAAACGGTTTCCCCCACATAGGCTGCTATGGAAATCAAACATAATTTTCTGGGCCTCCTGTGGGTTTAGACATCTCAGAAGAACTCCTAGAGGGTCTTTCCAATACAAGACCTAGTCAATAAGGAAATATCTAATTGATTTTATCTTTAAATATCTTTCCTTGCTTTTTCCCATACCATCAAGGGGTTTTAATTCTTGCAGAAAATATATAATATCTTTATACCAGGTGCATTCTGCCAATGGAGGGGTGCCCTGAGGATTTTTATCAGCAAACTCATCTTGTTGACCCTTTAAGCAGGTGTTGATGAAGTTTACCCCCAAATCCCTGCAATTAGATTCAACCAGCAATTTGGCTAAACCTTGGCCTTTAACTATCTTGGTGGGTTTTATTTCCAGATCAAACTCAAGGATTTTGGCAATCCATTTGCTCCTTCTCCCGTCTATGTCCAGCTAAAAGAGAATGTCCTTCACAAAATCTGAAGGAACATATGCAATGATCTTTGAGTGAAAAACATAAACTCTGAAAGCTTTGAGAGATTTCACCAGGGAATAGGCCTGCTTGTCCATGATGTCATATCTAATTTCTGCATCTCTTAACACTCTACTGAAAAGTTAAATAGGTTGTTCCAACCCTTCAATATTTTTTCTGCAATAAAATAGTTGTCACTATATCAAAAGAAGCAAAAGAAAAAATCAGAAAATCCTTGGAATAATCAGGACTAATAAGAATAGGTTCCTCAGTCAACGCCTTCTTGATCTGGTTAAAGGATTTTCTAGGATCATCTATCCATTTTACTTCATTCCCCTTTGTGAGCATGACTGTGATATGCTTCACCAATTCGGAAAAGTTTGAAACAAATATTCTTAAAAAATTAACTTTGCCCAGGAAGGATTGGACCTCCTTCCTGGATCACGAGGGTGACAGGGTTTGGATTGCTTCCACCCTATTGGGATCGATCCTTACTCCCTCAGCAAATACTACATGCCCCAGTAATTTCCCCTCCTTCATAGCGAATAATGATTTCATATGGTTCAGGGAAATACCAAACCTACTGCACTTCAATAAAACTTTCCTCATATGACAGCAATGTTCTTTATCAGATCTGGAAAATAATTTTATGTCATCTAGATAGATGACCACAAATTTATCCTTCTCCCCAATGAAGGCAATGTCCATGGCTCATTGAAAGGTTGCTCTTGCGTTCATTAACCCAAAAGGAATTTTGGCATACATGAATGTGCCCAGGGAGTGGCGAAAGTTGTATTTTCTCTATCCTCGGGTAAAACAGAGATCTAATTGTATCCATAAAAGCCATCAATAATGGAAATCATGGATGCACCTGTTACCCTCTGCAATATGTGTTCCATCTTTGGCAGTGGGTAATTATCCTTCTTTGAGCTCTTGTTCAGATTTCTGAAATCGACACAGAGTCTGATCTCTCCACTCTTCTTTCTCATTGGGACCAGGTTAGATACCCATTCTAAATATCTTAGGGGGACAATGATTTGGGTATCCAGCAGCTTCTTTACCTCCTTCTCCATGATAGGCAACAACATAGGATTTATCTGTCTCAACTTCTGCCTAAATGGTTTGGATTCTTCCTTCAATGGGATCTTGTGTTCGATAACGCTGATGTAATATGTTCTAAGGTCTTCATAAGTCCAGGAAAACACATCAGAAAATTCTTTAACAACTCATCATACTTGGCCCTTTGCTCCCTTAACAAACTGCTTGACAATTTGTGGCGTAGACCCCCAACCCTTTGTCCGAGATCCACACGGGATCATTCTAAATTCTCCTCGAGTCGAAGAGGCTCCCTCAGATCCCTACTAGAACCCCACAAATCCGATCCTCAGGTCCTTCATGAAAACCCGCCCTGCGTAACTTAACGCCGGGCGTGAGCCTTACATCTCCATACGATGACACCCAGGCCTTAGCACAAGCACCCTTCATGACTCGCGATCTCGCGAGTTCGTGAGTCGATGACCTCGACTCCTCTTTCTCCAAACCTCTGATACCCGAAATGACGATACGGGTATGGCTCCCTCCTCTCTAGTGTCTCTACAAGCAACCATTAGCTAGACCTAACTCTAGCTCCCCTCGCAACTCGCGACTTTGTGAGTTGAAGTGTTGATCCCTCGTGCTCCTCCTTTACGAAACCCCGAAGAACAATAAATCAGCGATGGTTGACCCCTTCCAAGGTGATGCATGTATGCCACATGTCGACTACTTCCAACTTTTCTGTGCACTCTATGTTTGTGGCACCTGTCAACCATGCGGTCCCCACCAAACGGATGTGCCACGTGTTCGCACAATCCCTCGGCGCTCAGCACCTCATGAATTTTGCAGTTGAAAATAAATTCTTTCAACCCCGAACCCCTGATACGCGATACCACGCAGAGGTTCTGATCCAACAGTTCTCCCGTGGCTTGGATCCAACGGTCTGGATCTCCTTCCCTACTCCTCGCAACTCGGGATTTCGCGAAACCAAGAATTTTGGTCTGGCCCTCCAAACTCATAAACCCTGAATTCATGAAATGATCCAACGACATGGGTTGAAATGAGATCAATGGCTCATAATCCTGGGTGATGGGTTTCATCGGCCTCTAAACACCTTGCAACTCTGCAAGATCCTACGACTCTCACAACTTCAGCACTTCCTTCACGAAGGCCTCTCCACCATCCATACGGCTCCTTTCCTGGGGTGCTTCTAAGCGCTTAAGTCCCTCACAACTTGGTGTGATCCTCGGGTTATCAAGCCTCCATGCTCCAGATCTAATGGTAGTTGTAGCTCCTCCTTGAGCATGTGCTTCTTCCTTCTGCTTGGAATATTTTCAAAGTTTCAAAGGCCTCGATCTTTGCTTCCTTTACGAGCTCGATCTGACTTTGATGAACTCACCTGCATTCTAGGAACATTGTTCCTCCTGAGCTTGTTCACTCTAAAACCTCAAAAGGTTTCTCGACCTCTGCACTCCTTGCAGGGTCCCTGCACACAACTGTGTTACCCGTCCTGAGCCTTTCCTGCTCAAACCTCTAAGGGATTTGACCATTGCCTTCTCCTTCAAATGGAGATTTGGTGCCCTTGTGACAGCCTCCTGTTCAAGCACTCCTTACTGAACCGACAGGGTATTTAACGACTCTGTGAGTGTCTTCCTCCTCGACACTTCTCCTCCCTCTAAACTCATAATAGAGTTCTTTTATGCACTCTATGCACTTACTCAATGCCCTCCTGGTAGAGCTTCCACAAAACCCTTAGTGATTATGTTATCTCTGTGCCTTCCTCTGCACAGTCTTACCTCCAAGTTGTTCATCAACCTTGAGGCCTCCTCCTTGATTAAATTACTTCCTCTGGTGCACCCTCCTGGCACGTCTTTGTCTAAATTCTACAGAATTCAGAAGTGCACTCTATGCACTGGCTTACAAAACCCACAGTGTTATGTCATGCAACCTCTTGCATGAAGCCACAAAGAAGACGTAAAATCAATAAACCCACAGATAGAAAAATCTATCTATCCCTGCTAATGCACGTCTAACATCCATATACAACATATCATAAACAAATAAAGACATTCCTCAGCATACACAGAATAGCATGCAGGAAAAAATTCTCTGATTGTATTAATATGAAATGCCTCTTTATAATGTGAGCTCGGACTGCAACAGAGTCACGGATTCCTCTACTCTCTATCCTATTCTTTGTTCTACTCTACAGACTAACTGCCTTCTATCTTCCTACTCCCCTGAAAACCAAAGAAGATGTTTTTACCAAAAGGGAGCTCCTCGAGCGCTTCCCTCCATCTCACCAACTCTCATTAATTACCATGAATTACATTGAATGGGCCATCTAATACGAATTGGATCTATATCCCCATCAACCTATCAGTCATTAAAGGTGACACTAACAACAGCATGCTCGAAGGCACGGCTTGGCTCTTCATCCTTACAATCATTTAATTACATTTTCAAAATTTGAAAAACGAGAGGTTTGAGCCTCTCTCCTTCCATTGAATGTGTGCTTGATGTGTTGGCTAGATGGCGCTTGATGACATTGAAGAGATGCTCCTAAATCATACTCCTCAGCTGCAAAAGTCATGAGCTCCTGCTCATGAGCTTCCCAACACCGTTGTTGAACCCACCTAGATCCCAAATAGTTCTCCAAAGATATCCATCTGCTCCACTGCCTCGTTGTTGCTGCTGCATATGTTGCCCTGCTGCTATGGAAGGTTCTCCTCTACTTCACTCCTTCTCACTGGCAGTTTATGTTTCTGACCTCAACATTAACCTTTTGATTCCCTTAATTACCTCGTACAACCAATCTAGTGGCTGGATCTCCTTATGCAGTCTCCTTGACTGCACTTCTCCATCCTTATCAATGGGCAGATCAACTAGATCCCCCATGCTATTTCCTTCCTCTATGGCATGAGATTTCCACTTTGCTACAAAAATGAGTTCTGCAGTCTCATCACTGAGTCTCTTCTTAGCTTCCCCTTCTGACAGCTTTGTTTTTACCATTTCCTCTTGTGCTGGTTGAATTCCAACTTCCTCTAGCTGCTCCTCAGACTAGAATTTCCCTTCATCTATTGCTACATGCCTCAGCATTATAGTCATCATCATATGTTCATCTCCTTGGCTGAAATTTCTGAGTGATTCCTCGGAATGCTCCTCTGCTAACATCTGCATGACTGTCTACTCTCGGTAGTCGTCTACTGGTCCTGGATTTTTCAGCTAATCCTCCAACATTTCTATATCCTTCTCCCATGGAGTGAACATCTTATCTGCATGCTCCTCTTCTTCTCCTTGGGTAGCTTCTGACATCTGCTCCATCTCTTTGACAGTCACAACTAGTTGTCCTTCCGTTGTTGCTGCATTGGCAACACACACGCTGGCCTCAACTGGGCTATATGGAAGGAATACCTTTATCCCTCCAATCATCAGAATGCTCTTCTGATATTCCTTCTCTATCAGTTGTCCATGTTGACATGAACTCACCTCTGACCTCATCTTCTTTTTCAGCTCCTCTCGCTAATTCAAACTCACCTCTGATTTCATGAGACTCTCATGTGGCCTCATCTACTCTCCCTTTCCCTCTTGGAAATATGGAGTTTCTCCTCTTCATCTACCCACATGGCAGTCTATGAGATCAGTAGATCCCATCTCAGTGCCCTCCTGGAAATTTGAACTTTCGTCATTTCCCTCCTGGAAGTATACGAGACCTTCACTTGATCTCATTCTATTGCCCACCTGGCAATTTGAAAGTCCATCTCTGCCCACTTGGAATTCTATGAGATCTCTGCTCGATCTCTCTTCTTCATCATCACTGAGATTCCTCCTAGATTTTGGTTCACACATATGAACCACTTCCTCTATGTCTCTGAGTCTTTCAGTGCACCTCAGCCATTCATTCAATAGCCTTCTCTATCCTCTGGCCAACAATTTCTTGACTGGCCACTTTGCTTTCCTCCTCAGAGGCCATTCATACACCCAATGTGTCTTTGTGTTCTGTTGCACCCGCAGTGAAAGCTCTTCCATCCTCTCCCTTATCTCAGCGAGGTCTTTATCCATCTCATCCTTTCTCTGTTGCCGGTCGTTCTTCCTTCCACCACATCCATGGCCTTCAATAGCCATCTTCATGTTCCTATCTTCCCTCCTGGCAAGCTTGTTGCTATCTCTCTACAACCGTGAGTGCTTCCAGCATCTCCTACAGTCCTATTGACTGTCTATTGACTACTCCGCACCTTATAATAATCATCACAGAGCTTCAACACTCTGTCTTCCTTTTCCTCTGCTCCCTCTACCTACAATATACAGACAAAATCAGGCTCTGATACAACTTTGGCACAGACACCCGACCCTTTTTCCGAGATCTTCACAAGATCGTTCTAAATTCTCCTCGAGCCAAAGAGGCTCCCTCGGATCCCTACTGGAACCCCACAAATCTAATCCAAAGGTCCTTCATGAAAACCCACCCTCCACAACTTAACGCCATGCGCGAGCCTTACATCTCCATACGACCACACCTGGGCCTTAGCGCAAGCACCCTTCATGACTCACGATCTTGCGATTTCATGAGTCGATGACCTCGTCTCCTCTTTCTCCAAACCTATGATACCTAAGATGACGATACGGGTATGGCTCCCTCCTCGCTAGCATCTCTACAAGCGACCATCAGCTAGGCCTAACTCTATCTCCCCTTGCAACTCATGACTTCATGAGTTGAAGTGTTGAGCCCTCGTGCTCCTCCTTTACAAAACCCTGAAGCATGATAAATCAGCAATGGTTGACCCCTTCCAAGTTGATGCATGTATGCCACCTGTTGACTACTTCCAACTTTTCTGTGCGCTCTATGTTTGTAGCACCTTTCAACCACGTGATCCCCACCAAACGGATGTGCCATGTGTTCGCATGAGCCCTCGACGCTCGGCACCTCGCGACTTCTGCAGTTGAAAAGAAATTCGTTCAACCCCGAACCCTCCATACACAATACCATGCGGAGGTTCTGATCCAACGATTCTCCCATGGCTTAGATCCAACAGTCTGGATCTCCTTCCCTGCTCCTCACAACTCGAGACTTCGTGAAACCAAGAATTTTGGTCTAGCCCTCCAAACTCATGAACCCCGAATTCATGAAATGATCCAACAACGTGGGTTGAAATGAGATCAATGGCTCATAATCCTAGGTGATGGGTTTCACTGGCCTCTAACCACCTTGCAACTCTACAAGATCCTACGACTCTCACAACTTTGGCACTTCCTTCACGAAGGCCTCTCCACCGTCCATACGACTCCTTTCCTGGGGTGCTTCTAAGCGCTTAAATCCCTCACAACTTGGTGTGATCCTCGGGCTCTCGGGCCTCCACGCTCTAGATCTAACGATAGTTGTAGCTCCTCCTTGAGAAAATGCTTCTTCCTTCCCCTTGAAATATTTTCAAAGTTTCAAAGGCCTCGGCCTTTACTTCCTTTATGAGCTTGATATGAATTTGATGAACTCGCATGCATTCTAGGAACGTTGTTCCTCCTGAGATTTTTCACTCTGAAACCTCAAAAGGTTTCTCGACCTCTGCACTCCTTGCAGGTTCCTTGCACACAACTGTGCTATCTGTCCTGATCTTTTCTTGCTCAAACCTCTAAGGGATTTGACCCTTCCCTTCTCCTTCAAATGGAGATTTGGTTCCCTCTTGATAGCCTCACGTTCAAGCACTCCTTACTGAACCGACAGGGTATTTAACGACTTTGTGAGTGTCTTCCTCCTCAACACTTCTCGTCCCTTTAAACTCATAATAGATTTATTTTGTGCACTCTATACACTTACTCAATGCCCTCTTGGCAGAGCTTCCATAGAACCCTCAGTGATTATGTTATCTCTCTGCCTTCCTCTGCACAGTCTTACCTCCAAGGTGTTCAGCAACCTTGAGGCCTTCTCCTTGAGTAAATGACTTCCTCTGGTGTGCCCTCCTGGCACGTCTTTGTCTAAATTCCGCAGAATTTAAAAGTGCACTCTATGCACTGGCTTACAGAAACCGCAGTGTTTTGTCATGCAACCTCTTGCATGAAGCCACAAAGAAACAAACATAAAATCATTAAACCCACAGATAGAAAAATCTATCTATCCCTGCAAATTCACATCTAGCATCCATCTACAGCATATCATAAACACATAAAGACATTCCTCAGCATACACAGAATAACATGCAGGAAAAACTTCTTTGATTGTATTAATATGAAATGCCTCTTTACAATGTGAGCTCGGACTGCAACAGATTCATGGCTTCCTCTACTCTCTAACCTATTCTCTGTTCTATTCTATAGACTAACTACCTTCTATCTTCCTACTCCCCTGAAAACAAAAGAAGATGCTTTTACCAAAAGGGGGCTCCTCGAGCGCTTCCCTCCATCTCACCAACTCTCATTAATTACCATGAATTACATTGAATGGGCCATCTAATCTGAATTAGATCTAGATCCCCATCAACCTGTCAGTCATTAAAGGCGACACTAACTACAGCATGCTCGAAGGAACGACTTGGGTCTTCGTCCTTACAATCATTTAATTACATTTTCAAAATTTGAAAAACGAGAGGGTTACACCTCTCTCCTTCCATTGAATTTGTGCCTTATGTGCTGGCCGGATGGCACTTGATGACATTGGAGCGATGCTCCTGCATCAATTTGACAAATTTTGGATCCTGCTCTGTGCCAATATTGCACTCAAATACATCAACATTCTCATCTAACCTCTTAGCTTTCACTGCCACATCATTACTGTAAAAAATCCTTACCAAAGAAACCAGTCCCTTTGGAATTTGATTATTCAGTAACTTCACAATATGATGATTAACAATTTTGTTCAGAAAAATATTAGCATGGGGATCCATTTCAAAATCGAGATCTTGATCAATATGTAATTCTAAAAACTTATCAATAGTCTCTAGGAATCTTTTGATTTCAAGATCATCCTCAAACACTTTCCAATGCTTGACATTTTAAGGTATGGAGGGTCTATACTTTACTTCCACATCATATCTAAATTTGGGTGGCAGAGGAAGTCTAAAATTGCTTGTTGAAACAACCACATAATCAACCATAGTGTTTTCTCCTCTTGGAATAAATGATATGTTGAAAGATAGGAAAAAACTGTCAATGAGGTCCCATACTTCATTTATGTAACTCCTAAGCCTAGGATGCTTAGCTTGATAAATATTTCTGATCTGCTGGATAATCAGATCAACATCTCCAAAAACAAATATCTCTTCAATCCCCGTGTCCTTTGCATCCCTTAATCCCAACACAAGAGCTTCATCCTCTGCTACATTATTGGTAGCTTCAAATTATAGCTTGTAGGACAGTTGTATGGCTTCTTGAACTGGTGAAATAAATACCACTCCATCACCAACACCCTTCCTAGAAGAGGCTCCATCAAAGAACTTATTCTGAACATAGGTGGTTAGGGAAAAATCTTCATGAAAAGAAACGACTTATTTTCTGAGTTTAAGGGGAGGCTTGGAAGCATTAGTGAGTTGCAATATGCTAGATCCCATATCAGTGTCAAGGGAGAAGATAGGATGTTTAGTGGGATTGGCTTCATCACTAACAATGTAGGACAACTGAGCTTCTTTGTACAAACTCCTATGCTCCCCTCCAAATATTGGAATGGTAGCATATGTGAGGTCCATCTACAAGGTTCCCCCAAGTCTTTTTATCCAATCTCTTAACAACAGCATGCCAAACTTGGGAGGAACATCAGCCACCACGATATCCATGACCACACTTTTCATGGGTAGCTAAAATAAGGTTACCACTAGATCTTTGATGACCCCAAGACATTGCACTCTCATCAAGTCAAAATAATGAAAATCATGATAAGCCTTTATGAATTCCGGTCTTAATTCTTCCATGACAGTTTTGGGCATGAGATTATGGGAAGCCCCTGAATCCATCAGACAATTATGCAGCACCTTGTCATGTATATTGTTCAGTGATGTGTAGAAGGGAGGGGATGAATCATCTCTATCTTCTACCATAGGACCTAAGATGATTGCTGGTTGTTCATCTTGGAGGTTCACTAAGTCTGTGGAATGACAGGGTGGTTCAAGCTACGAGATCTTCGAGAGAGACCTTTTGAAGTCTTCGTGCTTGACTAACTCTGTCAGGGGGACAGGGATTCTAATCTTCTGAATTTCATGCTCAAAGCTAAAGGAGGAAGGGGGTTTCATAATTTCTCTCACCTCTGGGATAGGGTCTTTGGCTACTGGCGAGGGATTCTGAGATTTCTTTTCTTTGTTGTTAGTTGCTACATCTTTGATAGGTTTATCTTCTCTGGAAGGCTACGCATGGGGGTCAGACTTCCCTTCTTTCTTCTTATACTAGAGGTTGCATTTATTGGGAATGTTGTTATCCTTCTCCCCCTTAATTAGCTCATTTATTTGATTGTTCATGAGGGACTCTTCGTAGGCAGATTGAGTTAAATGGGGAAATGGGGAGGTGTCTCCAACACAATGGATTTCAGGTTCAAGCTCCTCTTCTTCCCTTTCCTCATCAATAACAAGGTTATTTTGAAGAGGGGTTTGAATTTTCTGATCATCCCTATCTCTATTCTTTTGCTCCCTCGGCATAATTTGAGGAGCATTGTTGTTTGGCCTCCTGAAGTTGTCTCTATTGTCAGCGTTTTGAGGATTTATGTATGTCGCTTCCCCTCCATTTTCATTTTATCCATCTCTATAGACAATGACTTTACCATTTTGTTCAATTCATCTATTTGAGGGTAAGTTGTAGAAGAACTAGAGGTTGAGGCCTCATCTCTTCTCTTTCCTTTGTCTCTGTCAGACTTGCTTCTGAGCCTATCAACTACCAACACATTGGATTCTACTTCCAGGGCTGCATCTTGCATGTTATTCAAGGAAGTAGCTCTTCTTTCTCTAAGCAGGAGGCAGAAATCGGGGTTAAAAGCAGTAGCATAAGTGATTTTGGCAGAGGCTTATGTGGATTTTATCTCAGCATGGATCTTATTGTACATCTTATTGAATAGTTTGGAGAAGTCAGATACATAATCTCCTTCCTTTCTCTTCAAGGACCCAAACTCTGTGATATAATACATGAATTTTTTTTTATCTCCCCATTGCCTCAAGAAAATATTGTCTAGATCTTCAATCCCAGCAATAGATCCAGGGGTCAATCCCCTAAACCATTTCCTAACCTTGCCATCAAGGCTCTGGACAAAAAATCTCATTCAAACATATTCGTTTTCAATATTCAAATTTTTTGCATAATTGTAGAAGGAAGCAAGGTGCTCTTCAAAAGTTATGCCTTCTTCTCTGGTGAACTTAGGCATATATTTTAGGTAATCTCTAGCAGGGAAGGAATTCATTAGCTGAGGTAAGACTAGAGGGGCATAACTTGCAACCACTATGGAATCCATTCGGTTTATGGGGGGATTAACACCTGCCATAGGGATATGAGGTGGAGGAGAATTAGGAGGAGAAGGGGTTAGAAAGGGGAAACTGGGCCTCCTAGATGAAAATGAAACAGTAAAGGATTAGGAGAAAAGGTTCCAGGGCTTGAGGGAGAAGAGGGTTCCCTCTCTGGAGAAACAACAGAAGAAATAGGAGGAGGGGTGGTGAAACCTGGAGTGGGAAAAGCTTCCGAGGTCTGGGGTCTAAACCAAGGTGCTACTTTAGGGGAAATGGGAGTGACAAAGCTTTCTATCTCCAGTCCATCACTAGGAGGAGGAAACTCAACAGGAACACTCCCAAAATTTAAAGTTCGAGAAACTCAAACAGAGGGTATAACAATAGGATGAGAAGCATAAATTGGAGTTCTTACAGGAGAAGATTGAAAATCATCAGAAATACCTGGTTCAACAGTAGAAGTACCTTCTCGGAGGGCCTTTCCCTTGTTTATAAGTTTCTCTGGATCTGCTTCAGGTGTTGCTAAGGACAGCTGGGGAGTAGGCCTCATATGTCTGCCTTTGAAAGCCACAGCTGAAACAGTGGAGTCGTTAGGTGCACAATCTCAATCTTGATGTACTGGGCTCTGATGCACCTTTAGAACCAGTAAGCTTTATCGTTCAATCCCAGGGAAAATCTTCAACTTCGTCCCTGGAAATGGCGCCATAAATGTTAGCACCAGAATTCACCCCTGGAATGTTGCAGAGGTAAGCCTAATACCCATCAGTGTTTGTTGGATGTTGGTTTAAAATGGATGTTGGTCAATGGACAAAAATCATCACTAGAATGATATTACAACGCAAAACCAGACAATAAATGCATATGGAAGTGAGGTCCACATTAACTTCAGTCAGTGGGTTGAGTTTAAAGGTGAGCAGAGGGAAGACTTAGTGAGAAAACAAGAACAAGACTGCTACGGGCATCTGACCTTCCAGCAGCTTGAAGAAGATAAACTTAGGCTCGATGATTCTTTCGGGCCCAGGTTTCAGACACTGAAATGTGTATACAAAGAACACAGTTACAACTGCAGTATGATCAACCCTCCACCATCCTACAGCTACAAAAAATCGACCGGATCCTCCAATTCCAAGCTATTCAGTGCTAGAGGGAAAAGACAATATAATAAACTGACTAAAATTGATCATGATACTACTATGATCAAACCTCCATCAAAACAGCATAACAATCCTCGATTGGATCCTCCAATTCCGAGTGTATTAACACAATGTTTACAGAGAGATGGAAAGAAACTGACTTCTATTAATTGAAAGTGTAAAATCAATTACATAACCAGAGACAACTCTGGTGTTAAAACATATTACAAAATGGGAGCCCTTCTCAACCAAAGACCCCTTTTCAAAATATAAAACTTGAGTATATGTACTCAAAGCGACTTTTTCTCTACAGAAACGCATTATGATCACTGCATTCAAGGCTTCGCGTCTTCTTCTTCTCATATCAGATCGCAGATACATTCTTCTGTCAAATGCGACCTCAGATCGGTATGGACTCTACAGAAAACTTCATTTGATAGAGCGACCTTGGGCTGACATTCTGCCACCGTGAACGATGTTCCCATGCTTCCTATTTATGGTCGAAATGAGGTTTCAACCACCTTCTTAAGCTTCATTAACTGTCCCCATTGGGATCAGGACAAGCCCAGGCATCCATGAAAACTATTAGGCGACGCCCTTGGTTTGTTGAGTTAAACTTGGTGCCTTGAAACCATGTTGTCTTCTTACGCACCCAATACAATGCTCTCGACCCCTTGAGCATGGTTCTTTCCAATTTCCCCATGTGACCGTGGGATTTGACATTATGCTTGTCTCACATGATATTTCGATACTTCACATTTTGGTACTTTTCACTCCATATTGGCTTCAAAATCGTGATGCCTGAAATTGCGAAACGACCACTGAGATTGACAGTCAAACTCGCTTCAAAATGGACGACTACAATCGCTCCTCTGATAACATGAAATTTCGTCTATGCGATGAGCGCTAGCCGCTTTTTCCCGGACTTGTTTCCTCTGGGACTGGGCGCTAGAACCATGGGCCCAACCCCTGGGAGATTTCTTGATTTCGCATTTCGGGGAAAAGAGATGCTACTCCGGGTAAACGTTTGATCTGTGAAATCCTGAAACCAAAGTTTCTCATTTCGGGGCTTAGGGCTAAGGGTGCACTTGTTGACGAGAACCCTGAAATGTTGATTCCCGAAATCACCAAAGTAAAATCGATGACTCTCTACTTCTCACAAACAGATGGCCCAGATCTAATTCTTTGCTTGACCTTTGATCTCAAGCTTCTACCCTGGCATTAAACTTCGGGCAACTCACATCCCCAACTACCCGATGATCATCGATGGATCCTCGACGCTGAAAATTGATCTTTTCCTGCTCGCTTGATTTGTGTCGCTATTTGACCGCTCTCAGTGCTCTAGACAGTAAAAATGAAGACTTGGATGACGTGACTTAAGTTTGGGAAAACAAAGGCTCAGTGATGGAGGTAAAGGGAGAAGTAATCATCCATAGGGGGAACAGAGAAACTCGGGGATGATATCCCTCAGGCAATTATGGGCAGGAAAATCAGTCGACCAAAGGATGAAATAAACAACAAAGGAAAATATATGCTGGGAGGAGAAATCTATGATCGGGTCTGCACAAAAGGGGGGGGGGAGTTAAGTAGAATCACAGACCTAGGCCAAAATCACCATCCACCAAAACATGACAAGTTTAATCGCTAACAAAATGTATAAAAATATAGAAAAAAAATGTTATTTAAAAAAAATCACTTTCTTTGTTCAATTATGTCCATAAAAATTATTTATTTGACATGTTAAGCGGATACCTTCGAAAATGTATAGGTTTTTTATTATATATGTATTTTAAATGTATATGTTTTTGCTAAATATTTAAAAATAGTGTTATTTAGCTACAATTATTTCATATGTATTAAAGTAAAGGTAAAAAAATGTGTTAAAAATAATATTTTATACTATATTTAAAAAGTATGGCACCATAAATTAATTAAGGAGACATAATTATATGAAAAATCTTAATTTCAAAAAAATAAATGGTATACAACATTTTTAACATTGAAAAAAGCATGGAAAATTTATTAAAAACACCTTTGAAAAAAAAACAATTTAGAAAATAAAATTAAAATAGTTGAAAAAATAAGCATTTAAAAAAAATGTGGATATATTATGGATAAGATTTAAAATATTAAAAAACATCTTGTGAGGGGGGGCGTTATCGGTAGCACGACTTTTCAAAATGAGGTAAAAAATGTGTCCAAAAAAAAAACAATAACTTTGTAGAGTTCTTGTTAAGTTGGTAACTTTGTTATGAGCTATGATCCAATTAAGTACCCAAACAAGAAAATAATTCGGACCAAAAATTTCCAGTGAAAATTGGATCTTTTTCACTTACAATAATCTTGGGGATTCCATGTAGCTTTTGAATTGTTTCCATGAATGTTGTGACTATTGTACTTGCTTTAAAAGGATGAGAAATAGAGAAAAAATGGGCATACTTTGTCAGTCGATCCATTGGTACCATGATGAAATTATTTCGCTCAAATTTGGGTATACCTATAATAAAATCCATTTAAACTTGTTCCTGATGTTGACTTGGTATAGCTAATGGTTGTATGAGACTTGGCATATTGATTGTCTATCCCTTATTATGTTGATCCTATGGTAGGTTTAAGACTTTTGAACATCAGTTTTAAGACCTTCCCAGAAAAAATCCTTCTTGATCCTATGGTAGGTTTTCAAAAACCCTAAATTTCCTCATATATGAGAAGTGTGCAATCCCAAAAGGACCTTCAGTTTTAGTTGGGAATTCTTACATAAATATAGGCGATCATGATACCATAGAAAATCATTATTCCACACAAATTTATCTAATGCACTAGGGTCCTCTTGTAGTTGTTGAATGATCTTGCATACCTCTTGATCTTTCTTCCATTCTATCCTTACTTCTTCCACCCAATCAAATTATGGGATAGAAATACACATAGTAAATCCTTTGCTTCTTCTTCTTTCCTTGAAAATGCATCTGTCACAATATTATGTTTTCCTTCCTTGTAGATAATTTCAAAGTCATAACCTAGCATATTTGTAACCCATTTTTGTTTCTCGTTTGAATATAATCATTTCCCCAAGAAGTGTTTCAAACTATCATGATTTGTTTTTACTTTGAAGTGTATTCTTATAGTTAAGGGAGTCATTTCTTAACTGCATGTAATATGGCCAATATTTATTTTTCATAAATGGGTTTGAGCAAGTTTTTTATTTTAAGTAGGATGTTTTCAAAAGCAATGGGCCTTCTTTATTGCATTAAAATTAAACCAATGCCATGGCCTGAGGCATCACACTCCACAATAAAGGTTTTTTTTTAAGTCAGGTATGTCTAGAACATGATTCATACACATAGCCTCCTCAAGTTTTATAAATATTTGGTTGCTACTTGAGTCCAAGAAAATTCTTCATTCTTTAATAATGTTGTTATAGGTGCTACTATTTGACCATAGTTCTTGACAAACTTGCGGTAATAGCCTATCAATCTTAAGGATCCTCTAAGTTTCTTCAATGTTTTAGGAATTTACCATTCCTTCATAGCTTTAATTTTGTTAGGGCCCTGACACAGGGCGCGCCACCCAGGCGCGTCCGCTCTCTCAGGATCTTCGTCCTCTCGGCCCGAAGAACTCCAAGGTCCTTCTATTTCCCTATTGGGAAATCTGCTCCCACAAAAATCTTTCCCCGAGGTCTCCCCTTTTGCTACCGGGAGATCAACTAAATCTCGCTATCTCGCGAGTTCGTGACTCAAAGCCTCCTACTCTTCGCTTCAAATCTTGCGATACCCGATCCGGCGATACGAGTATAGCTCCTTCCTTTATTAGTACCCTCACCGCATGCAACCGTGGGCTAGGCTTTAAATGTTAGCGCCTCTCGCAACTCGCACCTTCGTGAGTTTGTGAGTCGAACTCTTGTGCCTCCCATTGCGATCCTCCGAGACGCGATAGGTCAACGCTAAGCTGACTCCTCCCTCGACGGATTGTTGAACACACTGTGCTACTGAGAGGGGGGGG
>SNQJ01S0089841.1:0-13720 GCA_010110895.2 Picea sitchensis | reverse complement strand
TATGTCTAGATCTTGTGATGGTTCTAATTATTGATCTTCTTCCTCTTCATAGTTTATGTAGTGTTGGTTGTGTAGCCTGATTATCTTCATGATTCAGAGGTATTTGTTTTTAGTCGTGTTTATACCCCATGAAGAATATACACCCCTCCACACGGGGGGGGGTTCAGGGGGGTCTTTCCCCCCCTTATGGGTTCTAGGGGGCTCATCACCCCAAATGGATGGTCTAGGGGCCAACAGGCCCCCAACAGGGGTTCAAGGGAAGCGTCCTTCGAAGGAGATTCAGGGGACAAGCCCCCAAAGGAAAAATTGTCTTGTAAATTTATATTGTAATTTCATATTAAATTTGAACCATTCATTATAAGGTCATAGATATAACGATAGAAGTTATGTTAGGTTTTTTTTCCCTAGAAAGCAACCCTCTTTTATGAGGAAATTGTATTGTGGATGTGTATTATTGCAAATATTGTATTCTGAGAGATGTGATTGTGAGAGAAAGAAGAGGAAGGTATAGCGGGTGTGTTGTAGGTTGTATCCCTTCATTTTGTTGGATAATAAAAAGGAAGGACCTGGCAATTTATCTGGTGGGCGTAGCCCATACTGGGTGAAACATGTATATCTATGTCTTTTATGCAAGAGCATCTGAACCAAATAATCTATTTTGACTCGAAAGGTCAAAAAAACCTTTACTAATGGAGTTGGTTCCCTAATTTTTTATTTTGTTATGTAATAAATCTCTCGAATACCTCTAAAAGGCATCGAAGATCTTTCTGTTATCTAGGAGGTTGAGTGGTTTCTTAATTATAGATGAATAGAGGATTTTAGTGATAAGGTTGTTGAAACAACCGAGGCTCAATTGAGCTTAAATCTGTATAATTGTATTGAGCAAGGGGTTGGGTTGATTGATTGGTTGATTGGATGTATGAGGATGAAACACTGATTCTAAAGATGTTATAAACTTGAATAGAATTACCTGAGAACAATTTGATTCTCTTTCATACCACTGCATGTATACTAATGTTATCATAGGGTTGAGTGATCTCTGTTTACGAATTCTAGTTTAAAACTGTGATATTGATCTATACATCCTTGATAGAATAAGAATATTCCTTCTAAGTGTGGATAGATAGATTCGTGAGATGATCTGGAGGGATGAAGCCGAGATCTACACAGGGGAAGTGATCGTCACAGAAGGAAGAATGTGAATTTTTCACCTCTTAGATTAGACAAACACCAATCGTTCGATCTGTTGAAGGACTGGTTGACCAGATCAATTCGTGACCGTTGGATACACAAGAACAAGATCAAGGACAAGGATTGATTGCGGAACACAAACAGAGAATTAAACATCACGTTGGTTCCATTCCCGCAATTGGTCAAGATTGTCGGATCTCCCTGATCAAGAGATCGATGGTTGTGATCGATCCTCCAACAATCACACAACTTTCATTGCATATTTTGGGTGACGGATTAAACAGTGAACAAGTTGGATCTCCACAATCCATGGAGACCGTCAATCTTCATCCACCCATTGATCTAACGATTGGCAAGGCCTGTGGGGTTTTAGATGTGATAGTATTGACTCTGAACCTACTTAAGAAGGTTTTGGGTCGGATTCATACACGACTTGCATTAGTTTGGTATCAGAGAAAACCAATTTCTCTTGATAAGTGAACCATGCCACCGAGGCAAGGTGGAGTTCCTCTTGGTAGAGGTCGAGGTAGAGCAGTAAGAAATGACATTGTATTAGAGGAATTGAGGATATTGAACATTAGAATGGAAGCCATGGAGACGAACCAGAGAAGAAATATTGAAACTGGTTATATCAGTGATGAAGCAGAGGTTCAATCTTTTGAAGAAGAAGCAAAAGAGACACAAGATGAACGAATATTCATAATGTTGGTGAAGGCTAGTAGCAGACCAAAGGTAGATGTTCATGTGTATGATGGAATTATGAATGTGGATGATCTAATGGACTGGATCAACACCATGGATAAATATTTTGATTTTGAAGAGGTTGAAGACAGGAAGAAACTGAAGTATGTAGCTATCACACTAAAGGGACATGCAACCATCTAGTGGGATGAATTGCAGATACATAGACAGAGGAAAGGAAAATTAAATTTTAATCAATGGGATAAAATGGTGAACAAAATAAAAAGTAAATTTATGCCCAAAGACTACCAGTTGAACCTCTTTAAAAAATTACAGAACCTAAAGCATAAAGGCATGACAGTTAAAGAGTATACAAAAGAATTATACAGAATGAATATCAGGGTTGGACACATAGAAGGAGATATGAAGAAGGTGGTCAGATATATTAATGGTCTCAGATACAATATCCAAGATGAGATAGGGTTGCTGACTCCCAGAAATTTTGAGGATGCATATCAATCAACTTTGAAAGTTGAGGAAAATATTGCAAGGAATCAAATTCAAAGGAATAGAGGAAGATGTACAATTTGTGGCAGAGGCTCAGCTAGTGGAGGAAGAATCCATATTACTAAAATTGAAGGAGAAATCTCAGGCAACCAATCACCAAGAACAGGTAGAAGATTTGGCTTCAGAGGAAGAGAAATAATATGTTATACATGTGGAGAATTAGGACATATGTATTGGGAGTGTCCTAAGAATAAAGCAACAAACCAGAGGAATTTATATGTAGTAGAAGCAAGGGAAGAACAAAAAAATGTAGCAGTTGAAATAGAAGCTACTGAGATACTAGAGTCATTGATGTTAAAAAGGGTCTTGGTTAAGGAAGAAAAGGAAGTTATTGAACCAACTCAGAGGAAAATCTTGTTCAGGAATGTATGCAAGTCATGAGGTAAGTGTTGCAAAGTGGTCATAAACAGTGGGAGTACAAATAATTTGGTTTCCACAGAGATGGTAGAGAAGTTGGGATTGAAGAGGATGGCACATCCCACTCCCTATAGAGTGTCCTGGTTGTAGAAAGGACATCAACTCTTGGTGAATGAGCAGTGTAAGGTGGAAATACAAATTGGCAACTATAAAGATGTGGTGTTATGTGATATAATGCCAATGGATGTATGCCATGTTTTGTTGGGAAGACCTTGGCAATATGATAGGAAATCCATTTGTGATGGTAGAAGGAATACTTACTCCTTAGAGAAATATGGGAAGAAACATATGTTGTTACCTTTCAAACATGAGACAGCTAAGGGTGAATCAGGATCTAATATTCTATTGATGAATGGAAAATAATTGTTGCAAGGAGTTAAGAAAGATGAGGAGTTACATTTTTCTCTAATTGGTAAGCCACAGGTAATACTTACTGCTACAAATTTAAATGATATGCTTGAAGAAGTTCAATTTATGCTTGATGAGTTTGTTGATATTATAGTAGATGAAATTCCTAATGCATTACCACCTGTGAGAAGTATCATTCATCATATTGATCTAATACCTGGAGCAAGTTTGCCTAACAAAGAAGCTTATAGATTGACCCCTCAAGAAAATGAGGAAATTAAGAAGCAGGTGCAGTAATTGTTGGATAAAGGACTGGTGAAGGGAAGCTTGAGTCCATGTGTAGTACCAATAGTGCTTAGCCCAAAGAAGAATCGAGGATGGTGCATGTGCACTGATTCCAGGGCTATCAACAAGATTACTATCAAGTATAGGTTTCCCTTACCCCGAATTGATGATTTGATGGATTGTTTATCTGGTTCAAAATACTTTTCAAAAATAGATTTAAAAAGTGGCTATCATCATATAAGGATTAGAGAGGGGGATGAATGTAAGACTGCATTTAAAACAAAAAGTGGTTGGTGATGCATTTTGGTCTCTTAGATGCACCAGGTAAGTTCATGATATTAATGGATGAAGTATTGAAAGAATACATTGGGAAATTCGTTATTGTTTATATTGATGACATTTTGATTTACAGTCAGACTAAAGAGGAGCATTTGAAACATCTTAAGATGGTTTTGAGTAAACTGCAGAAGGAAAATTTGTTGATAAATTTGAAGAAGTGTAGTTTCATGAAGAAGGAGTTGATATATCTGGGATTTGTAGTCTTTGAAGAAGGATTGAAGATGGATTCAGAAAATGTACAAGCAATTATTGATTGGCCAACTCCAAGAAGTGTATATGAGGTAAGAAGCTTTCATGGTCTTGCAAGTTTTTACAGGAAATTTATTAGAATTTTCAGTCATATTTGTGCACCCATAGTTGAGATTGTCAAAGAGAGTAGACAACCATTTAAATGGACTGAAGCAACTAATAGGGGTTTTAAATTGTTGAAGAAAAAGATCACTGAAAAACTTGTTTTGGCTTTACCAAGTTTTGATAAAACTTTCCAAATTGAAATCGATGCTAGTGGGACAGCAATAGGGGTTGTATTGAGTCAAGATCAGAGACCTATTGCATACTTTAGTGAAAAGTTGAATGAGGCAAAACATAAATATTCTTCATATGATAAAGAGTTGTATGCAGTGGTCCAAGCACTTAAGAAGTGGAGGCATTATTTAATGCCCAAAGAATTCATTGTATACACAGATAATCATGCATTACAGTTTATAAGTAGTCAACATAAGCTAAACCAAAAACATGCTAAATGGGTGGAATTTATGCAAGGTTTCACTTTTGTGATCAAACATATAAGTGGAAAATCTAATAGAGTTGTTGATGTTTTGAGAAGAGTAAATTCAATTTTACAAGAAGTTAGAGTCAACACTTTAGGAATTGATGAATTGGTAGCAATGTATAAAGAGGATGCATATTTTCAGGAATTTTATGCATCTTGTGAAAACCATGTTGCCCACAATATAGATCAATGGTTAGACTACATGTTGCAAGAAGGCATGTTGTTCAAAAATAGTAAGCTATGCATGCCTAAGTGTTCCATGAGGGAAAATTTGATAAAGGAAAATCATAGTGGAGGGCTGTCATGATACTTTGGTTAGGACAAGACATATGCTCAGGTACAAGTAATTTTTATTATTGGCTAGGAATGCAGAATGACATAAAGAAATTTGTGGAGAAGTGCAGGATCTGTCAGCATGCAAAGGGGAGGAGTCAAAACACAGGATTGTATCATCCTTTACCTATCCCAAATAGACCTTGGGATTCTATCAGCATGGACTTTGTTTTGGGTTTACCAAAAAATCAAAAGGGAAATGATTCTATCTATGTTGTGGTAGATAAATTTTCCAAAATGGCTCATTTTATTGCTTGTAAAAAGACTAATGATGCAACTAACATTGCAAATTTGTTTTTCTCCGAAGTAGTAAGGTTGCATGGACTACCTATAAGCATTGTCTCTGATAGAGATACCAAGTTTGTAGGTCATTTATGGAGGACATTATGGGGGAAGTTGGGTAGAAACCTTAACTTCAGTTCAACATATCACCCTCATAATGATGGGAAGACAGAAGTAGTAAATGGAAGTTTGGGGAATATTTTGAGAAGCTTGGTGTATGAGAACCCAAAGTAATGGGATCAATTGCTTGCCCAAGAAGAATTTTCGTATAATGATTCTCCAAACAGAAGTATAGGTATGAGTCCATTTCAGATAGTTTATGGAATGCATCCAAGGGGAGTATATGAATTGAGAAATCTGATAAAGCAAGAAATGAGGAGTGTTGGTGGTGAATATTTTGTAGTCAGCATACATTAAATGCAAGAGAATGTCAAGAAGAAACTACAGGAGAGCAGTGGAAAATACAAGCAAAGAGTTGATATGAAAAGAAGGCAAGTAGATTTTTAGGTTGGTGACTTGCTGATGGTATATTTGAGAAAAGAAAGGTTTCCTGTAGGGACATATAACAAGTTGAAGCCAAGGAAAATTGGGCCTTGCAGAATACTAAGGAGATTTTCTACAAATGCATATGAGGTGGAACTTCCAAGTGACATTGGAATATCTCCAATATCTAATGTGGCAGACTTGTATCCCTTCAATGAATTAGATAGTGGAACAATAGACGAACCTATAGGGGAGGAAAATTAGATTGAATGGGAAGAAAAATTACCTAAGAAGACAACGAGAAATTGAGAAAATTTTGGACAAAAGGATGACAAAGAAAACCAGAGGCAAAGAATACTTTCATTATTTAGTAAAATGGAAAGGTCAACTAGCAAAGGTGAAAAAATATAATGTTGATCCTGAAGACATGATCAATAGTTCTTTTCTTCCCAGGGAGTCTGATGCATGATCATCTTAACCAAATGATCTCTTTTGACTCAAAAGGTCAAAAAAACCTTTACTAAGGGAGTTGGTTCCCTAATTGTTTATTTTGGTATGTAATAAATCTCTCGAATACCTCTAGAAGGCATCGAGGATCTTTATGTTAGCTAGGAGGTTGGGTGGTTTCTTAATTATATATGAGTAGAGGATTTTTAGTGATAAGGTTGTTGAAACAACTGAGGCTCAAACGAGCTTAAATCTGTGTAATTGTATTGAGGAAGATGCAACGAGAAGTTGAGAAATTTTTGGACAAAAGGATGACAAAGAAGACCAGAGGCAAAGAATACTTTCATTATTTAGTAAAATGGAAAGGTCAACTAGGCAAAGGTGAAAATATACTGTTGATCCCAAGATTACGATCAATAGTTCTTTTCTTCCCAGGGAGTCTGATGCATGATCATCTTAACCAAATGATCTCTTTTGACTCACAAGGTCAAAAACCTTTACTAAGGGAGTTGGTTACCCAATTGTTCATTTTTTTATGTAATAAATCTCTCGAATATCTCTAGAAGGCATCGATGATCTTTATGTTAGCTAGGAGGTTGAGTGGTTTCTTAATAGGTTATTAGAGTATTTTTAGTGATCAGGTTGTTGAAACAATCAAGGCTCAATCGAGCTTAAATCTGTGTAATTGTATTGAGCAAGGGGTTGGGTTGATTGATTGGTTGTTTGGATGTAAGAACAAAAAACATTGGTTCTAAAGATGTTATAAACCAGAATAGAATTACTAGAGAACAATTTGATTCTCCTTCAGATCATTGCATGTATATTACTGTTATCATAGGGTTGAGTGATCTATGTTTACGAATTCTAGTTTAATCCTATGATATTGATCTATACATCCTTGATAGAATAAGAATATTCCTTCCGAGTGTGGATAGATAGATTCGTGAGATGATCTGCAAGGACGAAGCCGAGCTCTACGCAAGGGAAGTGATCATAATAAAAGGAAGAACATGGTTCAATTCCTCAGATTGGAGCAAAACCAACCGCTCAATCCACAAGGATTGGTAAATGACCGTATCGTTGCATCATGGATGTGCTGGCCAAGCAAGTGCTAGATCAAGGACAGGGATTGATTGTGGAATGAAAATGAAGAATTAAACATTGCATTGAATCTAATTTCAGAATTCGGTCAAAGACTATAGGATCTCTTCATCAAAGAGATTATTCACTCGAGTAGATCCACCAACACCCCACAACTTCCATTATGGAGTCTGGTATGCATTAAACCATGAATGAAAGTTGGATCGTTAACTACTCTGAGATCGCTTCATCTCCATCCACCTACGATTCATCGATTGGTGAGGCCTATGGGTTTTAGATGAATGTTGATTTGAACTGCTTAAGAAGGTTTCGGGTCAGATTCATACACCTATTACGTAAATTTCATTGTACTGTGTATCCATGTATTATTCCTCGCCAAGATTAGTTTTTATCTTTATCGTTCACGATCTTGTTTTTCAACATGTAGAATAATTTCCTACGTAAATTATGCCCCTTACTGTAATTGTAGTCACAATTGAAACATAGTCTCTTTTATCTTATTTCATCCATTTGTTATGTCAACCTAGATTCAGAAGGTTAGGAGAGGAAATTATTTTGCATTGATCTCATAGTTTTAGTGGCCACACTCTTAGTAGAGCCATGGCTTTTGTTTTCCACCCTCTGCCATACCAACATGCCTGAGGATTTAGGAACTGGAAGAGTGATGCACCTCGTGTTGAATGTTCTCTTTTAAAGTGTCCATAAAAATATCTAACAAATTTTCCTTGGAATGTTCTTTACCTCAGACTGAGCTTTAGAATTAAGTTGAATGTGCTCTATAATTGAACCCTTTTAATTGAGATTAATCAATTGGATTAAGAATGTATTTCTTAATATTCCCATAATGTGCTATCAATTCATTCATAATGGACCAAGAGATAATGTAATCTTTTTTTCTTTCATAGAGCCATTGATACAAAAAAAATTGATAATTTTCTAAATACAAGGATTCAATTAGTTACCTTTGTGTATGTGGCACATTATCGTGATCAAAGAATTGCTCCATCTCAAGAATCCATCTTAAATGATATTTACCATAGAACTTCCTCACATCAATCTTGGTAATTAAGTAGTTCCTTGTTGTCAAGAGGAACCCCTAATGATTTGGATTTGGATATCATGAATAATCGTGATTTTGGGGATCTGTTATTTATTTCCTCCAATTCTATATGATTTCCTAGTGTCTTGATATAGTTCAAACTGGGTCATTCCAAGATAACCTCAAGCCTTTGATACACACAGTGTCGAAGGTAAAATTATTTTATTTCGGATACATCCTTTATCGGCAAGCATCTGTCTTCTCCTCCAATACATGAAATCCTCCCAACACTTAGTTTTTTCTTCAATTTTTTATCTTTTAGGACCCTTTATTTTTTTAACAGAAACAGCTGGGGATTTTAATATTAAAAATATGGAAATATTTCTCCACAAATTACATATGACAAAGTAAAAACCTTTTGTTGTTTTCCTGAGAATCTAATTGTCTATGGAAGTCTAGAGAAGCTGGTACAACTAGTCCAAAAGAACTATTGTTTTTCCAAGTAAAAAATGGCTACAAAACTGTCTGTACTAACAAAATTTTACATTGCATTGAAAACCTAACTAGTGGTTTTGAGGAGGCTTTGGTTCTTCCTATTGTTCCAATTGTTGTGTCGTTGAATTTGTCTATGTATGGTGAAAGTTTGTTTGTCCTGGTGTTGGAGGGGTCAGAGGGTGGCTCGTTGCTGGAAGTTGAGTGGAAGGTGGATGGGAGCCTGACTCACTAGAGCCTATGGAATTCCCTGGATGTTGTGGGTGAATTGGAGGATTTTCCAATTGTTACTAATCCAACTTGATTTTCCTTTGTGTTCCTATTAATTCCCTGAGAGCAAATTGTCAACTCCTCGACATATGTCATATCACAGTAACCGGAATTGCAAGCTCCTTATTTTCTCGCAATCCCCTCGGTTTTCTCGCTGAAACTCAGCTGTCGAGAGTCTATAGTGTTCCTCCCGCCTTCTAACATTCCAGCAGAATGAGAGAATCCTCTCTCGAAAGTTCCTCCGATACACGCCGGACAAGAGCAGGGTCTTTGATATTCTCTAACATATTGACGCTAGAAGCCCTCGTGGACAGAATAATCAGATAGGAATCCAGAATCTATGAACTTAATCTAATAAGCAAGGAGAATACCAACTGAATTGCAAGCAGAGCATCCTGAAGTGCAATGTGATGGCGTTGAAAAATAGTTGGAGGAGTCGTGATTGTTGTAACGGCGAACCCTTGATGGAACATGGTGCCAGAACCTCCTGCCAGGTGAGTCTGCCAGAAAGGAGAGAGATGGAGCTGATGCCAAGGCATACTGCGGAATTTCAAGAGGAGAGAGAAAAAGCCTCCGCGGATACAAAGGGAGGCCACTGAGGGGCAGACATGGGGTGGCGGGAGGGGCATGGACCGAGGAAGGTGTGCTTAAGGAGGGGGCCCATTCTGCAAGGGGGAGTGGAAGAGGCCCACGAGGAACACGCGTGGGAGGAGGGGAGGAAGAGGGAGAGGTGGCTTAGGGATGTAGGGGACAGGGGGGAGGTGGGAAGGGGGGAGGGGTAGGGGAGAGTTTCAGTTCAAAAAGAATAGATCCTGGTTTGTGAGAGGGAGGCGGCTCAAACGAAGATGGTTAAGGGAGCCAATCATGTGAGGGGACTTGATTAATGATGAGGTGGCTCTATTCTAAGGATTTCGCTGCTTTGGCTAAGTTGTTGGCTTCAGTGTTTTGGAAGCGGCGAATATGGAAGTAGCGTAATTTAATGAAGAGTTGTTTCAAGGCTTTCATTCACGAGCAGAGGCCACTGGAATATTGAGTTGTAGTTTTTGAGAGACCAAGGAGGTCCTTTATAACTATTTTGGAGTCCCCTAACACCACGAGAGTTTGGATACTTCATGCATGTGCAATTTTTAGATCCATGTACACTGCTAGAGTTTCTACTCTATTATTGGTATTTTTCCCCAAGCCCCAGGTAAAATCAACTACCCTATGTCCATCGGAGTCATAGATGACTCCCCCCGCACCTGCCACCCCTATCTTTTGGGACCCTTATCAAAAGAAGCTCAACATTTTTGCTCCAGCATATTGGAGGCAATTCCTTTTATTGCTCCAACATGGTGGAGGAGATTTCTATTTTGGGCTCTAACACACGGAAACCCAAATCCTTTCCACCTGTTGATACATCGAAACAAAATTGCCTTTTTTTCTATCTGATACATCGAAGCCAGATATTTATTTTATCACTGATACGCCAGGGCATGATCCCTATCTTCTTATTAATACACATAAGCTCACGGTGGAGGAAAAATGCATGTTGCATGTCAGTGTATCGAAGGAGAAATTGATTTCTCCTTTCGACACACCGGTACAAAAAATCCCTTCTCCTCTTTGAAACACCAATGGGTCCCACCTCCCTTTTCACGTGCGAGCGATCTTTTCAGGCTAAGGTAACTCAAATTTCATACCCAAAACACACCGAGAAATCCTTTTAACTTTGTTTTTGCCCCTTTCTCTTTACCATTTGTTATGGGCTCAATAGACAAAGAAAAATCATGAGCTCTCTTTCTCAATGGATTCACACCTCCAACCACTCGACCCTCATTCATTCTGACTACTGGTAAGCCTTACTCAATCCCATCATTTAATTGTTTATTTCCCTCTTAATGCGCTCCATTTCAAAGTGATTTAAAACAACATGAGTTTTTCATTTCAGTTAGGGTTTTCCCCCCAAAACAACTCTTGGCAACCTTTTTTAGAACAAGATAGTTAAGAGGAGCACGAAGGGGGAAAGTTCATGCACATCCATCCCCTTTATCCTTTCACCATTGAACTATAATCCCACATAGTAATCGAGGGTAGGGATCACCCAATATCAATGTGTCATTATCACCTCTTGTTTTAGCTCAAGCATCCCCTTTAGTTTTGCCCCTTCTCCTCAATGCTCCCCTTGTTTGATAAACCCCCACTCTCGAAGAAATTATAACCTATGATTTTTAGATAGGGTTTATGCCATGTACGCTTCCATTTATCCTCTTCCTCGTCTCGGCCTTGTTACCCCCACATGCCTAGGGGTAACTAGAGGAGTGTTGGATTGTGTTGTCATTGATGTCAAAGGTACACATTCATAGACAAGAGGAGAATTGATGAGCTTTTGTGTTCTTAGTTGTCATTGAGGTTAAAGAAACAAGTCCAAGGATCGAACCACATAGGAATCCAAGGATAGACAGAGGAAGAATATAGATTTCTACAACCAAAGAAGAAATCAAGAAACTCTCCATACTGCAAATCAAAACAAAAAAAGCAAGTTGTAAATTTCCCCATGCATTAATAAGTCTCTATGCACATGGATTTATGTCCACCCTAGATAAACAAATGAGAAAAATGAAGTGACTAAGTGTGAAATGGTTGGCAAAATGAAAAACGATGAATGGAAGATGGACACGCTAATTCATTTTCAAGACCGAGTAGCAATGAAACCAATAAGCGAGGGTGTTCAATGGCTCGGTCAACCAGGTGTTATATGTCGCACCGGTGCTCGTATACATATTACACATTGGGTCGTTCTTTTTTGTTTTATGGCATACTGATGCTCATATAATTTGTACACATTAGTGCCTATATTACCATGTGCACCGGAGGGAAGTGAAATTTTGAACAATTGCAATGTCCATTAATCAATCTAATGAAGAGACCCATTACCAATAAAAATGTTATCATAGGTTTGCACATATCTAAGGCGTGCTAGAATTAACCAAGCATCCACATAAAATCATTCACACAACAATTGTGACATTATAAATAATGGAGATTTACCTTGGAAACCCAAACAGGAAAACCAACATTTGGTGGGAATTTTATTTTTCTCAGGAAACGCTTACAAAGATTAGATGCATTCTCAATCTAAATTTTAATGCATTCTTACTCACTGGCAAATTTGCATACAGTTTCAACTCAGAGACAACAATCAATCTTCAAACATGTTTCTTCTTCTTAGTCCTTCATCTTTTGCTTATTCCCTACTCCTTCATTTCCTATCAAGCTCACTTGCTCTCCCTTGAATGCTCTTGTTCTCCATAGCCTTCATATTTAGTGTGCTACCTTGGAAGGCCAACCATCACAACGATTTGTTTTCATCTTCCAAGTCAAGAGAATTTTTGGACTATTCACTCAATTTTTCCAATATAATTAAATGTTTATTATAAAGTTTACAAAAGAGATTTAATTAGGATCCAATTCATATCATACAACAATGGTCGCATATGAACCAAGTAATGCAAGACATGAAAAAGAGTAAACATTGCATTAAATGGACCCTCCTCGATCAACCATGACATAAACACCCCACTACCATCTTAGATTCAAATGTTTTCTCCCCTCTTATTGTCATTTGGATGTTCTATATTCCTGGAAGTTGCTTTCTTGAACTCCTTTGTTCTTGTGCCCCACAATTTCAATCTTAGTGTACACTCATATTATTTTGGTTTGATACATGTTGGAAAAATATTAAAGTTTCATGGTTATTTGTTGCAAATAAATGAACTGCCTTGTCATAGTGTATGTTGGAGCAAACTGTCATGTTGACTATCATATTCATTTTTAACAAATGGATTTCAATAAATCAATGAACATTTACATTGTCTCTTTACCTTGAACATTTACATTCTCTCTTAAATCAATGAACATCTACATTGTCTCTCTTAAATCAATAAGCATTTACATTATCTTTACCATTGATGTACATGTCCATGATTGTTTAATGATATTCTCATTTTCCTTTACCTTTCAAAAGCTTGAACATATTGTTCTCATTGTTCTCACCTAATTAGTATGTGAAAAAAATACAAAATAAAATATATATAAATACAAAATACAAAATATATAGATATATTATTTCAATAGTTGCCAGATTTCCTTGATTCCTCGTATTATATTTCATCTATCTAATACTTGTGGTATATGTTCCAAATGCTTTCATTCTCTACATTGAAAGTAAACTAGGTGTTTGTTATACAAACCACTGAATTCTTTGGTGATAATTGATGGGCTTGTTACAAATTCTCAACCTCTGTCATTGCCTTTATGGCTAGTTGACCACTTTCTTGCTTACATTTTTTGAGTAATATGTTTTCAAACTTTGCAAAAGTAAAAAGTATTTAAAATGTTTTGTAAATGTCTGATTAGGATTGTTTCATAATAACATATATCAACCCAATTCTATGTCATTATACTAGTACACCATCTTGTCCATTCAAATAATATTTAATGGAATTGTAAAAAAATAATTCTATATCATTATACTAGTACACCATCTTGTCCATTAAAATAATATTTAATGGAATTGTAAAAAAATAACATTAGTTTCTTGGAGCTTCCTCACCTATGTATGAATCCTTCACCAAGAGATCAAACCAGTGGGTTACAAACTAGGTATTACCCATCCACCGAGCTATATCTTT
>SNQJ01S0089840.1:0-33112 GCA_010110895.2 Picea sitchensis | reverse complement strand
TGATTGTTCATTTGTTCATTGCTTATTTACTCTGCAGTTATTGGATAATAATGCTTCATTGATATAACACTTGGATTATATGGTTAAAAGGGATTAAATTGCTCTATTACTGATTCACCCCCCCTCTCAGTAATCCAACAATTACAATGGATAACCCTACATTGTTAATTAGACAGTTCAAATTACATAGTCGATTTCCTTGTGTTTGATAATCCTATATTGTTTTAATTGAGAACGTCATAGACTCACTTCGTGTCGATGCGTGGGTACGTGTGGTTGCCACAACATGTTGGGTCAGTTATTCATTTTTATGAAAGTCCAAGTATAGGCTCGACATTGAATTGGTTTATTGAAGATTGGGGTCGATACACAGTCACTGTCTTTTGCATTGAAGATTATTGGGATGTTAAACTCAACATTGGTTGCAATTTTTAAATAATGTACGCGCGTAATGAATTTATTTGTATGGTGTTCCTACACCACAAATTAATGGTCACTATAACTATGAGTTTTTTTTGGGCCAAATGATTATGGAAACCGGGATGACTGTAGCAATCCATCCACTGTATGCGCTATGGTTATTTGATTGTGTCATTAGGGATGAGCCCAAGTTTTACACAACATGGTTGATTGCAGTTTGATTAATTTGAAGCAATCCTGTAGTAAGTTGATAACTCGACACAATGGGTTGAGTTAATACTGTGACTAAGTGTTTATAAGTGTAAAATGAAAATGTTGCATCGTGGTGTTGTGGGTGGCTGCCCACTGTGTATGATATGGATAATTTTGGGTTCCACACTAATAGATAGTCACAGAGTTTTAAGAATGACTTTGTTGCAATTCGATTATTTTTTTTATGAAGTCAGGCATGTTGTTGCTGCCTCGTTGTGCTGGATGGATAGTCCAACATTTTGATTATTTAGAGTCGCATTGAATTGAGTTTGTACAGTCACAAAATTACACTTCCGTTGATTGAATTATTTTGTGTTTCCACAGCATTGCATGAGTTGGAATGGTGGTTGTTGTCTGATTGTTTAAATGACGAGTCAGGGTTTTACATTTCAAATCTAGATTATTGGGTTGGTTTTCCACTATATATGTTTAACAAATATCATTCATTTTAAATGACAGGCCCAATTGCAGTGACAATATGACTTCATTGTAAATTTTGAAACACGACTTTTGAGTGCATTTGTTGATTGAAGTAATGTGTGGGCAGTGGTTGATTCTGATGGTTAACAGACTGGAAATGGTTACTATTATACATTTGAGAATTGTTATAAGATGAAAATTAGATAAATAAAAGGAACAAAACTCCCTTACAGATTTTTTATAACCCTAAATTGCACCATACATGCATACCTGGCATCAGGCCCTCTTACTTACCATGTTTTCCAAGCCATCACTCAACAACTCTTCTTAAAAACACTATTTTTGAAGATGTACGCACCCTACACCATTACTACCCACATATGTACGTTAGATACACCATTACTTCCCACGTACGTACGCTAGCTGCACCACTACAATGCGCGTATACTTGCAAAAGTTGTAAAAATTAAAAAATTGCAAGGAATTTGTTGAGATTACGAGCTATTGGGTAGTTTCCCTACTGTCCCACCACCTATATCCCATCACTCAACCAAATAACCATCCTTTTGTCATATAAAAGGAGGTTTTGGGGTCTCATTCCAAAGCTAAGAAGAAGAATAGTGAAACTCTGCCCATTTCACTTTCCCCCCTTGCCCCAAGAATTTGCAGCCACATTGTGAGTTTTGAGCTAGAATTTCTTAATCTTGCCTTTTTCCTCCATTGCAAGCCTAATCCATTCCCTAGAGAGAGATGAAGAGGAGAAATATATGTGGATGCGCAATTTGATCTTGGTGAAGAGGATCCTGGACCAGATTTGAGGAGCATTCGTCGATCTCATTGTAAGTAACTTTGTGAGATTAATAAAAAGGAATACTTTTTCTATCTCGAATATGATGTGTTCAATATTTATGTTTGATTTATATTTGATTATGAAATTTAACCCACTAATTCATATATAAGATGCATGTTCGTAGTTCTTTGTTTGTTTGTTTATGAATTGAGTTCAGCCTTGGGAGGAGACTTATAGTCGAGGAACAACCGAATGCAAAAGGATCGACACTGAATGTGGAGTTTAAGGTAGAGTTACCATATCATTTTACTTTGTTTTTTATGCATGAATGTGGGGTGTATTTGGTGTAGTTGTTAAAACGTAGGAGACTTTAGACAGTTAGCTCTGCCTACATGTTGAATCCTAGCTTAGTCCATAGGGGGGTTTTCCCAATATAGCAAGATTGTGTGGAATGCATAATGTCTTGTGATGGAATTGTGTTAGATATTTGACTATGAACAATGAACTAACTAATACACAATGATTGTTATTGGGTCACAATGATCGTTTGGTTGGTGCATCTCATTATAACATAATGACTATATGGATTACTTGATTAATTTTGTGAACAATACCCACTCTCATTTCCCATCATTATTTCATTTTTCGCTAATTACAACCCCATTGCCTTCCCACATTCATTTTTCACTCCCTGTTCTAAAATTGATTATAGTCAAGAAAAATTATGTGTTGAAGCAGTTGGCAGTAGCAGCGTCTTGGTTGAATTACAGTGATGTTTTCTTTGGTTTTTAGTTGATTGTTGTTGTCTTTGAGAACTAATCGTATTTCCCCCCCCTCATCATATCATGTTTCTCTCAATAAAAACCCCTCACATATCACATGACCCTTTATTCACCCCCCTGCTCATTGATAAAAAGTAAAAAAATTTGTATGGATTGGATTGCATGAGTCTGATACATCGTTGAGCAAAATCTATTTCATATTTTTAAGAGTTGTCATGTATGGTTATTTAAAATACTGTTTGCTAATCAATCATGGATGCAGGAATGCTTTTTTTCAGCTGAGGTAGCCATGGTTGAGGAAACAGAGGGAGAGGTAAATGGAACAGAGGCCCAAGAAGGCCAAGTTCTCCATACATTTTGATGTTGATTCACAAGAGCTTGGCCAGTTGTTTCAGGCCAGATTTTTCAATTGGATTAGGCAAGGAGTGGATTAGGCAAGGAGGTCCTTTTGTATGTTCCATCGTGGATGTCTGAGTTTGACTTTGGTCCAAATTTTTTGTATGAGATTTTGTAAAGAAAATGACTCTTTGGTGAATTTGAATGAATTAAAGGATTGCTTTATTTCTCATTTGTCTTGATTATCATCTTGGTTACTTTACTTCTATCTTTACATTTATTTCAGCAAATGATATGTTCATAAAATTACATAAAAAGTAAATTTCCAGCAAGCTTTTTATTGATAAAAGATGATCCTAAGCACTCATAATTAATAATTGTGAGTTAGGATGTTATTTTTGTTGGCTATAAACATAGGGTGATATTATCGTCTACTTTTCTTTAGCCAAGAAGAATCTGAAAATGCTTGAGTAAGATCATTTCATATCTTTTCCTCAACATTGTGTAGGTCACAAGTCTGCATGAGATTATGGAGTTTTCATAAACTATAGAACTAGAGTACATGTCCTTGAGTAGGAGGCAAATGTTACCCTCCCAAAGGGGTGACAAATTCATAGGTACCTTCATAAGGTGTCATATTTTTTTCTGCATGAGCTATCTTTCTCATCTTCTCCAAACTCAAAAAAATTCATCTCATTATCTCCATCAAATGCATGATTATGATAGATTTGGTATATCGCACCCTCCTCCTATCACTCCTCAGTAGGAATATGCAGTATGGATGGTGCATTATTTGCTTCACTATGATATATCTCGATATTCCATGTATTGGTGTTTCATTTGGATGTGATGTTATAGATTCCCGGTTAGTCATGAAAGTGGTAAACATTGGAATGAATTCCGATAGAACTTTATAATATACATAGTTTTATTATTTTCCTCATTATAGATTGGGGGAACATATTTTTCATTTAGAAGAGTTGTGATTTCTCGGGTCAGTTTGTACTGTTGGGTAAGTAGCCAAGGTAACATTTTCCACCTCCTAACCATACCAAATACTTTTCACTTTCCGTGTTTCATTTCATTACGTCCATAAAAATGTTGTCATGATCATGTATGACTTATCAAAGGTTTTAAAAAGGTGTAATAATGAAAATCCCAAATTAATAAAGAAAAATCATTCTAGAGGTGAAAAGCAATAAAGTCAAAAGCCAAAAATGTAAAGCTTGAGCAATGCCACCTCACCATGAGGCCAATGCCCCTAGCTTGTCTATGAATATCTAAATAAAAAAGGACTTGTTCAATATAATGAACACATAAATAAAAAGGCATAAAGGGGTAGTAAGAAAGAGTGTCGAGGACAAATAACTCAATGCTAAAGCTCCCTCTTGAAGGCTATTTTATAAAAAAAATCCCATATCATGAAAGATAGATGAACGGATAAAAATATCTATGCATATAAATGACTTTTAGGGTAATCACATGAAGTCATTTTGTTCCCTTTTTTATATTTATTCATCACATTACCTATCTTTCACCTAGGGACTTAAGAAATACTTGTTTTCCAAGGACTTGTCACATGTATAAGGGTTAATGTTGTTTTCCTTTGGTAAAACTAACCCTTATTTGTTATGTTGTGTTAAGAGATATCACTATGTATTATCATCTAATGGGATTTCCAAGAATCTATACCCATCACTCCAAGTGGGTACGTTGCATTGGGAACCGTGTACCATGCCTCAAGATTTGTGACATTGCAATGGGATCTGTGATGCCGCATTGGGATCCATGTACTTATATTTGATCCTATCTTCAGACATTGGGATCAGCCATTTACCTCGGGGTTCATTGTAATGCCCCTTTCTAAACCCATGATTATATGTAATTAATCATAATTAATGATTTCCATGCAATGTCATGTAAATATTGTAAATGCATTATTATTTAATTGATGATTCCAACAATTTATTGTGGGGTGAATCCTTAAAAGTATTAGACATGATACCACTAGAGGGAAGAGTGAGGAAACCTAGAGAGGGGTTAATCATGCTAATATGACCCAAGCCTCCTTGCTTAAATATTCAATTTGGAAATATTTAGTTATTTCCCTTAACTCTAAATTCAAGGAAAAATAAATTAATGAGGGAGGACTATTGGTTGAGAAACCAACCAACCTAAATGAATGTAAGTATGGAGCATTTCCTGAGGTGAAAAAATATGAAAGTTAGAGGAAAAAATGAAATATCACAATGATTACCTATCATTGACCCACATGTTGCCTTCTAAAAAAATAAAGAGGACAAGTCGACAACCTTCCTAAGTGATGAGTGTAAGACAATCACATAGGTACATGCAAGAGAGTGAGAGAATTATTTAGTTTTGGGAGGAAAAGAACTGCAAAGGCTTTGGGTATGAAGGGAGTGAACCCCATGTATGGGAAGAGAGATGTGAATCTTAGAGGAAAAATTTGGTTGCAAGAGCCATCTAAGAGTCCAGATACCCAACCTGAGATAAGAGGCCATGAGCATGATGCTGGAAAGGGCATATGATAAACCTCAATGAGGCTTGGGATGGGTGGGTGCGAGGATATTCTCACCAATAGTGAAGGAGAGAAAACTTCACATACTAACCTCCTTGAGAACCCAAAATATAATCCTTAGTGGTATCATGACCTGACACAGGGGTGGTATGTTTTCAAAGTGATTGAGAATGAAGAACCTATGATTGGGTGGAAAGGAGAACACTGACGGTCAGTTGCCTAGTGGAAATTTGTAATAGATGAGTATTTCCTTTGTCCTATGTAAATGGGTCAAGACCAAATGAATATTGTCTGTAGTCATGGCATGAAAATATGTATGCTTGAATTAGTAACATTAGAAATCAGTAATTTTTAGAGTGGCAACACATCCAATGGTCTTCCCTTGTGCAGACGCCATTTCTTGGATTTTGAAAAACATAGACATAAGTAGTTGATATGTATTTAATGCAAGAAAATAACCTATAGCTTCATTCAAGCCCGATGATTTAGCTAAGTGTTACCATATTGAAGCTGGGAAAAAAATACTAGATCGTGAACTCCTGAGTGAGTTGGAGCTTACACTGAAAGATTTATTCCTCGCATGGTACAAAGAAGATAAGAAGTTCAAGTATCGAACCAAGAGTCGATATCCCACAACCAATTTAAGGATACCATACTATCATATGGTAGACATGTTGTGCATGTTGTACGAGGAACTAGATGAAACTCATTTCCCCCTACCATACATGCCCCTAATTTATTTATGTGCAGATGTGGGGGTCTCATTCAACTGGGCAGATATATTATCTTAAAATGTCAAAGATGTCATTTCTGCAGTTACACAAGCACAACTAGGAAGCTTTCCCAGTTTCCATATATCCTCATATCTTCTAGACATAATGTGTACCGCTTACAGGTACCCAAACATGGGATGGAGTTGGTTCCCCACCGATGTCGCCATCCACATCTACTGCAAGATGCTTTGGGATCACAAATAATGAATAAACTATCAAAGAATTTGCAAACACTTCCTTTCCCCATTGTATGAATTTATTTTTTGCACCTCCCCACCTTGTATGACAGACAAATCCATAGCAGTCATAAGAAGGATCGTGGACCAGTATTTGATGGAGAACGGTACTTATATAAGAATATATGGTAGGATGAAACCACCCCACTTACTCCATCGGTTCGTTCCTAACAAACTTGTGCTTCAGTAAGTGGCATATCAAACTATTATTCATGGGGTTGGAGGAATTCTATAGAGATCAAAGAAAGAAATTTGGCCTCCATTGCCTCTTTACATAGGAAACTATTTCTTTGAGAACACCAAGCAAGCCCAAATGGAATTGGACATCTTACTTTCTTACCACTTTGGAGAGGAGAGATTATGGAGGCATGACCCTAAGAATATCATCAAAGAGCACTTTAATAGCATGAGACTCCTTTATGAGTACACCACTGATTTTTGGGAAGAAAAGGAGGTGCATCAAAAAGCTAGAACTTATGACGAAGTCATATTCAACAAGAGGGGCCAGCCAAAAGGAAGGATCGATGACAAAGAAGATGCAATAGAGGCAACCAGAAAAGAGGCAGAATGAGATGAAGATGAGAGATATTCCCCCATCTCTGTCTCAACTCATTCAGGTTCCATGGAAGAGGAGGAAGGAGCACCAACACGTAAAATTGAAGAGACAAAGAGAAGGTACTGAAAAGGAGGAATAACGCCAAAAAGAAAAGAAAAAAATAGAAGCCGACAAAGAAAAGGCTAGGGAAGAAAATGAAGCGATAGCTAAATTTGAAGCCAAAACAAAATATGAAACTAAAGTCGAAGAAAAAGATGAAGTTGAATAAAAACTTGAAGCCAAAGAAAAAGGTGTTGCAAAAAGAGAAAAGGATTTGGCAGAAGTGGCAAGAGTGGAAGGAAAATTATCAGAGAAAGAAGCATTGGATAAAGCTACTGAAGAAGAAAGACAAAAGAAAAATATAGAGGATAAAGAGGGTGAAACACACCTGATAGACTTGGATATCCCTGGAACTTCCACCACATGTACAAGAGAAGAAACAATGAGTAGTGGTTTAGGCCTTTGGCCCTGTGAACCTTTTTGGTCAACTAAAGTATTGGATCTATGAAGTTTCACATACGATAGTAAAACCGATATAATTTTGAAAGAAAGAGTGAAAAAGGTTCCAGCAACAGAAGGATCCCCTTTGTTAGTGGTTACTCAAGTCCCTATCACAGGAGATGTTAGGGAAGACCCTGTGGCAACAGCTAGGGTAGGATTTTCATTTATGGATGCAATCATAGACAATATACAGAGGCTATGCTAGAAGAAAGAAGAGAAAGAGGTGAGGATGAAAGAGTTAGAAGAGAGGCTTCAATAGGTAAAGATCAATGAAATAAGTCTTCTCAATTTTAATTTCAGTGTGGAAAAAGTGAGGAATTATTTGGAAGATGCCATCATTGACATGTATGGAAATCTACATCTCTTCCAAAATGTGGCTGCAATAGTTATTGACCAAAACAACTAGATACAAATGCAGGTGACACAATACAACACTATCTGTGAAGGTATCACTGGCATTGATACCTAGATAGTGTAGAATCATGATGCACCTTTTGATTTGTATAGACCCTAAAAATAAGTTAGAAAGACAAAAATGTATGCATTATATCATTTCCAGTAGGTAGGGAAAAGGGAAGATAAAGAAGTAACCAAGGGGATGGCGATATGTTCAAGGACTCACAAAGATGCCCAACAAATGATAAGGAATGGATGTCTCCCAAGATTATATGAACTTGGGAATAATTTGGTCACAAAAGAATTGGTGAATGCAGTCCAAGACAACATGAGTCGAGGGAGACAGATATTCGAAGCAACAACCTTTGTCTCTACCGATCTCATTAACCAACATCTACTACAACCGGTGAAGCTTCACACTATGATATAGTCTTACATAACAAGACTAGAGAAGGATATAGGCACCCTTGATGACAACATCACCATGAACGAAGAAACACTGGAAAAACTATCATACATGAGAATCAAGTCACTATATAACTAGTTGGAGGTTTGGACATCTTATCTTCGAAGAAAAAGTTCATAGGGAAAGGACAAACAAATATTTTTTCTCTTGTCCTTTTCCTAACCACTTCAAATTTCATCCTTTCTGCCACTTGTCATTAGAATAGAGAGAATGAACAGTTTGTAACTGTCTCTTCAAGAAAAAGGAGAAAGGGCACCATATTTTTGTATAAAATAGAGTAGAAACTTGTGAGAAAGGACTTTGTTTTGGCTTTTCAAGCAATGTATAGAGACAAGAAATATTTTGAGAACTTATACACTATTAATGAATATTGAGAAGCCCTTGGGTAGAGCATATTATATAAGGAATTATGTGTAGAAATGGATCGAAGCTTTGAACTACTTGAAGTGAAGATATTGTTATTTCTATGGATTGTAAGAATGTTTGTTTGTTGTAGAATAATTCTTATACAATCTGTTAGGACCATCATTTTTTCAGTTAGAGTCAATCTTAGTCAATTCATGGTCCGTGTGTCAAATCATGTGAGGTCAGGTACCAAATAATGAATGGGTTGAAGTCAGCAAGTGGCCGATTGGCCCTTGGAGTGGGGAAGGGATGTTAGAACCAAAACATGTGTAAGTGGTAAAGGTATTTTCCCAAAGAGTCGGGTATTGTTAGAGGAGAAGGCTTTACATGCCAAAATTCAAGGAAAGTTGTTAAATAGAAGTCACTTCGACAAACAAAATAACAATCATCGGCTCATTATGAAGTCAAAAAGAATGAAAAATCACGACGCTCATATCACATATACTCTGCATCTCTTATCAATTGTACTTTACATGCCCTGAAATGTACCCATCGCACGAATGTGCTGCAAAAATATTCATCTTGATTCGAAACCTCCAACAACCATGGATTCAATGTCCCCTGGCATGATTCTAGCTCATGCCTACCCAATTATAAATTCTGGTTGCTCTGCATGTATTCTGTTCAACAACCAAGTTTATGCTCTGTCTATAATTATTCCCATGAGCCCTAAGTTTCTCGTGGCTGGAAAGTCGATTTCCTTTAGCTTCTTCACAAACTCGGATCAAGCAATATTACCACTTTGGGTCTGTGCTAGATCTGCTACATGTAGAATGAATACACGGTGCATCATGAAAACATCTCAAAACATAAGGAAAGGCGTGCGAAGTAGCAGAAATGTGGGGCCCGAACCTCAAAACTTGACGTTGGTAAATGAAGATCTGAATGTCAAAGAATATTTTGAACAAGCCAGATGCATGGATTTTTGTAGGAAAATCCAAAGATTCAATGTGAAATTGGAAGATCAGTTTGCACTTAGGTTCAATGGGTTCCGCGCAGTAATTGCAGGAGTCACTTTCCAGGTAACGGAGGAAACTCTGTTAGCCACCACGAAGATCCATTCGCGCATTGAAAGGTGGTCTAAAGGCATGCCTTTGGACGCTCTATGCTACGAGGAGTTCATCAAACCAGACTGTTTAAATGGGAAAGTCAAAGCGAGCGTTCCAAGTAGATATCTGCAGGAGCCTTTTCGAAAGCTCCTGAGAGCGATTAGGAAATATTTCACCTTTGAAGGAAGGTATGACAGAATTAACCCACATCACATCAGATTTCTAATGCATTTGACAGGAAGGAGACCATTAAATATTCCTTTCTTCTTGCACCAAATCCTTTGAGAAATGGCAGACGACATCTGGGATGATACAAACCAGTCAAAGAAGAAACCATATCATATCTCGTTGATTAAATTTTTGATAGCTGGGGAGTTGAGGCGATTGGGAAACAACTCAGATTCATTCCTACTCACATTCAACATCCCCAGGGACCCCAAAGGGGATTCCCCTCGACTAGTGAAAAAAGTAACATCTCACTGCATAGAGGTGGAAATAGGAAGGGTCGCGGAAGAAGGAAACACATTGGAAGCCCCATCTCCCCAATAGTCGATACCCAAGAAGAGGGGTAAGCCAAGGAAGAACAAAGATATCGGGGAGGCCCAATTTTTGAATGAGTTGTGCGCAAATTCGACCGCCAAAGAATTACTCATGCGTGCCATTCAGTTGAAAATTGTCGAAGGTCCAAGTCGAGAAACCTGCAATAGAAGGAGAAGGATAGAAACTAAAGGCATATATATTCACAAACCGTCGCAACAGCTAAAGCAAGCGCAACTCACTATTGTTGAGTTGTACCAGGAGAACTAGGAACTGAGACAACAATTAGCAGTGAAGACCCTTGAGGTATCAACATTATAGGGTCGAGAGGGAAATGTGGTGTGGCTTAAGAGACAACTCAGGGAAGCACAAGACACAATCATTAAGCTACGTGAAGCACATAGGATGTCAGAAGAAATAAATGCAAAGAACTTCAAGAAATGCAGACCGTCACTAGAAAACATCCGCGTGACTCTAGCTAGTGCACAGAAGAGGCTGAAATGGAATGCGTTTCTGATAAGGCAAGTAATGAATCTAAAAAGGTGGAACTAGTCCCTCAGGAGAATGTTGCAGGTGTCCAAACTATAAACGAATCTAGAAGCATGATCGACCAACTCCATTTTTGTCTTCTCAACCTGGCATGGATTTTGTATCCCCGTGTCCTATTTTCCACTAGGAAGTAGGGACTCTAACAGGAACCTACGCGATAAGAATACGACACAAAACACTAGAGACCCATCTATTACAAAGGATAGGTGTGAGTTGGACATACAGCGGTTTGAAGAAAGGAATTGTCCCCTAAATGGTGGTGTCATCTTGGAAACACTTGTGACAGTCCGTGGTTACCCGCAAAATGAACGCTGCAGTAAGTGATTGCACAACAAAAATCAAGATCGTTACAATGGGTGGATGGAGTTTGACAAAGCACTTTATCATCCAGATACCCTGTCAAAGGAAAAACGTTGACACATCACTCTCTAACGATGAAGGCTTGCTGATGATCGAGCTATTGTGGCAAGGATGTCAGTTATTGTGCAATCGAGTATGGCCAGTTTCTATTTTTAGTAAAGTGCCATACAAAGAGTCTTTTAGCAGAGAATAGTCAGAGAATAATTTCTAGGGATAACAGTTAGAGGGCAAGGTAGCCCGAGCGGCATACCCTAGTCTATATATTTCATCTTTTCAATGTAAGTCAGGTTGATTGGAAAAGTAGTGTAGACAGTGACTATTGAATGTAGCTTTCGAACTCGATTGAAACTTAATGCAAAGGTCCTAAAAAATTGATGAAAAGATTCTAATGGTGGCAGTTTGATGTATTGCACTCTCTCTTTGCGTACGTGATTTCTTGTGTTCTTTATATTCATATATGTATTTTTTTCTAAATAGGAACGTGATTCGAATCTAGAATTCACCGCACGGTGCTCTATATTTGTGCCATTTAGACGACTATGTTTCTTCTAAAGTGAACTTTGATTTCATACCCTACGGTGCTCCAAGTTTCTTTATGTGTTTTTCTCTTACCACACACAACACTTTTTAACTGAAAGATTGTTTCTTATTTATCCTTTATCCTCTCAAGTTCAGTCACTAACTCATTTGTTTCTATCATTTTCTTAAATTGACTCCATAGCCCAAGGTCTTGTTTGTATTTCGCCAATAGAACTAAAAATGTTGTACTAAAAATATTGTGTTAAATTTAGCCGACAGTTTAAAGACATAACATATACAGAGACAAATTCTTGGAGAGAGCCCTCTCCAGGTCGAAAAGGCTAGTTTCTGACCTGAAAGTTGGTATGTAGGTTGCCTCTGTCATTCATTTTCTCATCTGAACGAAGTTTACAGAGTGCTAACATTTTGGCGCCATTGCCTGGGACAGAATTTTGAATAGATTTTCCCTAGGAGAACGACTAAAAAATATAGTTTTTACCCCTGAGGGTAATAGTGGGCCAAAATTTTCCCAAAGGGGTTGGATCCAATGGTGGAAAGCGAGGATTTTTTCACCGTTGGGCAAGTTTCAATTCTTGTGAGGGCTTTACCTGGAGCTATGGGGACACCTTGAGGTAGTGGTCGAATGTGTGGTTTCACCCAGAGATAACATATTAAAATGGTATTGTGACCCATGCACACATAAGTGGATCAAATCCCACCCCCATGGCCTTCAAATTTTAAGCCTGCACGGGTGTAGAAAGATTGGCAAGTGCCATGTAAATGGAAGGAAATTTGTAAAAATGAGGTCTCATGTTCGATTCTCACCCAGATTTACTTGTGCACCATTCTTGCAGGCTGGGTGGTTTCACTTGGGGTTATAGTGGTAGCCAACGGGGATCGACCCCGTGTCACGCGAGTACGAGAACCGCCCATTGCCGATTCCCCCAATACCCAAAAAAAAAAAAAAATTAGTGGGCCAAAAGTCTATGTTGGATGAAACCTTTGTTGTGGAGACTGCAGTAAAAGGGACTAGTTTCACAGAGTAACGCCACTCGAAAATATTGGCTCTGAAGACCATTTATACCAGAGCCAATCCTGACCCGAACCCTGTACAACTCGTATATGATCTCAAGATACTTATGCACAAGGTAAGGGAGTAGGCGCAAGACCCATTCTATTACCTAGACAAAAATCTATCCTTACCCAAGGACGTGGAACAAAGCATTGACGACCTCGACTTTGACACCTTGTTCGCAAAAACCTTTTTCAAGTCTAAATCAAAAACCAACGTGGATAATATAGGCTTCGACAAGAAGAGGTTTCGATCTCTGATACCAAACAAAATCCTGCTCATAACATCCCACAAATCCCAAACCCCCCTAGAGAAACGACAGTCAGATTCACCCCCCTTGCTCTTCCATCCCAGCTACATGATTTTCCCTAGAACTACAACCAGAGGATCAAGCTATATGATGCCGAGGGAAACGCCTCTGCCCAAAATCACCTGGATTGGTTCAATGATTTCACTGATCTAGAAGAGGTGGATCATGAAGACGCGAATATGAGGTTGTTTTTGTAGAGTCTTTCAGGGGAGGTTAGAAAATGGTTCAAGGCCCTCCCAGCAACAAGCATCCCCGACTTCGCCATGTTTGAAACATCATTCATTGCTATATGGGGAGAAAAAAAGAATCCTTTGCATATACTGATGCACTACAACACTATGAAGAGAGCATCGAAGGAGACAGTGCAAGAGTTCTCGACCCATTTCATGAGGGTCTACAACTTAATTCCCACATAAGTCCAGCAACCTCCCAGGGATGTGCAACTTCGATACATCGACTCTATTGACAACAATTTATCCTTGTTGTTGAGGGAGAGAAGATATTCCAATTTAGATTCCATGATGAGTGACGCAATCGAAGTTGAGGTGAACCTAATGGCATCGGGAAAGATTAAACAAATATTCAACGGGGGTGGGAAGAAACCCCAAGGAGATGTGCAACCTTTGACTTCTAGACCCTCAGAGGACAAGTTCGACTTGATGATGAAGACGATGGAGAAGCTGATGAAAATAATGCCCATGGGAAACAAGCCCATTGCTCGAGAACAACATGACCTCTAGCCCAGAAATCAGAACATTATAAGAGGTCCAGTCTTGCAGATCAGACAAAGAGAACAGAGAGACCAAGGAGACCAAAAAATAAGGCACCCATTCGAGAACAATTACGAGGAAAAATATTTTGATCAGATGAAAATAGAGGAATTCAGGAAGGGCTATCACAATCCCATCATGTAGTTCCAAAAGAAATAAAACCTCAGGAATAGGAAGGCATATGCAAATCCTTGGGTGGACACCCCTTCAATGAGCATACCAAGGAAATACAACCTAAGCAAGGATGCGACTGAAAATGGAAATTCAAAGGAGGAAGTTCCAAAGAAAGCGTCAGAAAAAAGCCGGGAGATAGGCATCAAGGAGGTAGAGAAAGTCTCCACCCCCTTTAACTTTGAGAATGAAATGGCCAAGATTAAAATCTCTTTTACTTTCAACGAGCTCATCAAGAAATGAGAATATTGAGATCAGATTATTAAAATGATAAAGATGGGAGAGACTCCCGACACCCTGAACATCCAGGATGACTACCCTGCCATTTGTTTTGGTCCGTGTGTGGAGGAAATGAGGGATACTGAGGATGTTCCCCCATTCTATATCTGCCTCAAGGTACATCACATGAATTTTCATAATGCCATGCTGAATTTAGGCACGTCGCACAATCTCATGCCCAAGGTGATCATGGACGAGTTGGGTTTGGACATCACCGGTCCCTATAAATAGTTTTTTTCTTTCGATTCAAGGAAAGTGAAATGTTTTGGTCTGATCAAAGATCTAGTTGTGTCGTTTTCCTAAATCCCTTCTAAAAATATGTTTATGGACGTGGTTGTGGCCGATGTACCTCCTAAATTGACATGCTATTTTCTAGGTTGTGGGATACGAAATTGAAGGGAACCCTATAGATGGATATGTCATACACCACTATTCTTGTCTTCGACCAAGAGAGATGGTTATACAAAGAAGTTATACTAAAATACATGGTGAGTAGAAAGACCCAGCTGAATAACCCCCCTATCTACTCCGTCGACACTGAGATCAACTCCTCCATATTTTACAATGACCTGAGCTTTGAAGAGGAAGAGCCAATGACCATCATGACTAACAATGATAAAGTCGTGCAGCAATAAGAAGAGTGTGCAGACCCGAGGAACCATGCGAAGAATGAGATGTGGAACTTGAGCTTCGATAGAGCCGTCAGCAAGGAAGGGTTTGGGGATGATGTATGGATAAGTCCTCCCAAGGTGGGCACAAAACTATGCTCGTACAAACTCTCCTTTGGTTTTAAAAATAACATGGCTAAGTATGAGGCATTGATTTTGGGTTTGAGAGTTTTGTAAGAGTTGGGCGCAAAGAGGATAGCGGTGCATGGAGACTCTGAGCTCGTCATAAACCAAGTGAAAGGTATATACCAATCCAAGCACCCCATATTGAGGGCATACATAAATCTGGTGCTAGACCTCATCAAAGAATTCTCAGAGTATAATCTATCAGCGATCCCAAGGGGGAAGAATCAAATTCGGATGCCTTGGCCGCCTTGGCCTCAGTTTTTAAGATTCCCATTTTCCCAAACATAAATTATGAGATCAAAGTCAAAAATAGACCATCGATACCCGATAATATCAAATATTGGCAGGTGTTTGAGGATGACAAACAAGTGGAGAGATTTCTCCAGATGAGCGACGAGTTCTCCAACATGAACATCGACGATGATTGTTGTTGTGACGAAGATGGAAGCATAGCTGTGCGCGATAACGATGACCCTTTTCAAAACCAGATAGCTGGGAGGGACATAGTACAACTAAAGAATAATATCATCCCCAAAGGATTATTTCCATTGGAAAAGATGTTTGATGAAAACGATGTTGGTAGAAACCCCAAGATCACTACAAACAATGAGGATGTCGAAGATTGCAACATCAAAACCCAAGAGAATCCAAGGATAATCAAATTATCAAAGACACTCAGTCTGGAAATCAAGCAAGACTACATCAAAATCATGAAGGATTTCCCCAACATTTTCGCTTGGATTTATGATGACTTGAAATTCTACGACACTAAAGTAATTCAGCATGTCATTCCTCTCAAAAAAGACCAAAAACCATTCAAGAAAAAGCTAAGATAGATCAATCCCCTGTTGTTGCCGCTAATTGAAACAGAGGTAAAGAAACTCTTCAAAGTCAAAATTATTGTTTCTTTAAGATTTTCAAAATGGGTTTCCAGCGTGGTGGTTGTAAGGAAAAAGAGAGGAAAAATAAGGTTGTGCGTGGATTTTCAAAGCTTGAACAAAGTATCCCTCAAGGATAACTACCCGCTCCCTAAGATGGACTATATTCTACAAAAGGTAGTTGGATCCCAGAAGATGTCTATGTTGGATGACTTTTCAGGTTACAATCAAATCATGGTACAACCAGATGACCGAGAAAAGATAGCTTTCACGACACCATGGTGTATGTTCATGTGTGCTAGGATGCCTTTCGGCCTTATGAACGCTAGAGCTACCTTCCAGAGAGAGATGGATATTGCATTTTCTGAGGAAAAAGATAAATTTATCGTGATCTATATGGATGACATCATAGTGTCTTCTGACTCTGACAAACAACAAATTGAGCATCTTAAGAGGGTCTTCCAGAAATGTAGGAGGTTTGACATTTCGTTGAATCCGAAAAAATCACATTTCGGAATGCAAGAAGGGAAACTGTTGGGGCACATTATCTCGAAGGAGGGTATAAATATAGATCCCAATAGGGTAGAAGGAATCCTCAAAATCAACACTCTTCACAACAAGAAGGAGGTGCATTCCTTCCTAGGAAAAGTGAATTTCTTGAGAATATTCATCCCGAATTTGGAAGAAATTATAAAACATATCACATGCATGCTCAAAAAGGGAAACAGGATCAAATGGAACCCCGAATCTAGGAAATCGCTTGAAGACATCAAGGTAGCGCTGACCAAATCTCCTGTATTGGCAAGCCCATATTTCATGAAGCATTTCATCTTTTTCTCATTCGCCTCAGAGCATACCATCGATGGCGTACTGTTACAGAAGGACGATTAGAATTTTGAAAATCCTATAGCCTACTTCATCCAGGCGCTGAGAGATTCCCCACTGAGGTATGATATTATGGAGAAAAAAGTATATGCCTTAGTCAAATCACTCAAAGAGTTCAGGACGTTCATACTACATTCCCACGTTGTCCCTTACGTACCCAAAAACTCATTCAAAGACATCCTGACCTAGCCTGAACCTGAGGGAAGAAGAGTTAAGTGGATTGCAGTCATGTTGGAATACGACCTCGAAATAAAACCCACAAATATGACTAAGGGTCAGGGCCTTGAAAAACTGATGGCACAATCTAACTGTGAAGTTTTGGGAATAAACTTCATTGTTGATATGAGGGAGAATCCTTAGGAAGAAACAACTGCACAGGTGTCTCAAGAATTCATCGATTCACCTTCGTATACGGACATCATTTATGTGTTGAAGAATCTGCAAGCTCCCCCAAGGATAAGTAATACCAAGGAAAAGTTCTTGAAGCTAAAGGCCACTAAGTTTTTCATCTTAGATAACTCTTTGTATTGGAAAGATCTGGGAGGGATATTGTTGAGTTTCTTACTAGAATATGACGCAAAACGAGCTATCAAAGAATTCCACAAAGGCGACTACGGAGGGAATAACTACTGGAAAACCGCCATGCATAAAATTTTAAGGGTAAGTTACTATTGGCCCAAAATATTCGCATATGTATACAAAGAAGTTTCCAGTTTCCATGAGTGCTAGATCTTCGATGGAAGGAGAAAACTACAACCCCTTCCGCTAAAACTAATCCCAGTCGAAGCATCGTTCATACAATGGGGCCTGGACTTTATAGGAGAGATTCATCCACCATCCTCGATGAAACACAGATGGATACTTACAACTACATATTACTTCACAAAATGGATCGAATCAGTTCCAACGAGGTAGGCTATCGATACGGTCATCATTTAGTTTCTGGAGACCAACATTTTGTCTAGGTTCAGGTGCCCTATCAAGATCATCACGGATAACATAGATGCATTTAAGTCCAAGAAAATGGAGAAGTTTTGTAATGATTACAATATAACCCTGGGATATTATATGACCTATTACCCACAAGGTAACATATTGGCAGAATCATCCAACAAAAGCTTAACCAGGATTATCAAAAGGATCCTATAGGACAACAAGAAGGCATGTCATAAGAAACTCATTTACACGCTATGGGCTGATAGAGTCACTACCAAAAATTCCATCTTGACATCACCATTCCAAATCATATATGGCACAGATGCAGTTTTCCCCACTTCACTGGGGTTGCACGTTAGGAAGTTACTACAAGAACAAGAGGTCGAGCCAGATGACACTCAGAGAAGTATAAATGAGTTGATTCACGTGCAACAAATGAGGGATTAGGTTTACAACCGATCACAATTGCATCAAGATAGGATGAAGAAAACTTTTGACAAGCATGCTAAACAAGAGGAATTCCAGGTGGATGATCTGGCGCTAAAGTGGGATGCAAGGAATGAAGATAAGGGAAAACATGGAAAATTCGATCATATTTGGGTGAGACCTTTCAGAATCGACGTGTACCATGGGAACAATGCATATCTATTACAAGAGCTTAACAGAGAGTCCACTGGAGGAGGGCCTGTGAATGTTAGGTTCCTCAAACACTATCTAGTTCAGTAAGGTCTGTTTCATTTTTCATGTCATTGTAAATAGTCGTTTCATTTTTGTTTTCAAAGAAGGAATTTCAATTTAGTTTGTCAGTAGAAAATTGAAGCCTGAAGTGAAGGCCCTAAGTTTATTCCGAGTCTGGTTGAAACTGTGTCAAAAAGGTCTAGTTTGTGTTTTTCATTTTCATTTTTTCAGAGTTTGGAGATCGAATAAGGCCCAATGGTTAGGCACCTGGTATTTTGTTATTTGCCACCTCACTAGGAGGATAACATCCTTGTTGGAGCCAACTGTTAGCGCTGTCATTTTTTCAGTAAGATTCATTCTTAGTCGAGTCATGGTCTGTGTGTCAAAGCATGTGAGGTCAGGTACTAAATAACGAATGGGTCGAAGTCAACAAGTGGTCGATTGGCCCTTGGAGTGAGGAAGGGATGTTAGAACCAAAACATGTGACGTAAGTGGTAAAGGTATTTCCCCAAAGAGTCAGGTCATGTTAGAGGAGAAGGTTTTATGTGCCAAAATTCGAGGCAAGTTGTTAAATATAAGTCATGTCAGCAGATGCAATAACCATCATCGGCTCATTATGAAGTCAGAAAGAATGAAAAATCAAGACTCTCATATCACGTATACTCTGCAACTCTTATCATATGTACTTTACAGGCCTCGAAGTGTACCCATCGCGCGGATGTGCTACAAAAACTTTGTCTTTCTTAAAAACCTCCAGTCACCATGGATTCAGTGTCCCCTGGCACGATTCTAGCTCTCCCCCGCTCAGTTATAAATTATGGTTGCTATGCATGTATTATGTTCACCAACCAAGTTTATGCTTTGTCTGTAATTCTTCCCGTGAGCCCTGAGTTTCTCATGGCTGGAAAGTTGATTTCCTTTGGCTATGTCACAAACTCGGGTCAAGCAATATTACCTCTTTATGTTTATGCTATATCCGTCATGCACATAATTAATACGTGATGCACCATGAAAACATCTCAGAACATAAGGAAAGGTGCGTGAAGTAGCAGAAATGTGGGGCTCGAACCTCAAAACTTGACGTTGGTAAATGAAGATCTGGATGTCAGAGCATATTTTGAACAGGTCAGATGCATGGCCTTTTGTAGGAAAATCCAAGGATTCAACGTGAATATGGCAGAGCAGTTTGCACTCGGGTTCAACGGGTTCCGTGCAGTAATTCCAGGAGTCACTTTCCAGGTAACAGAGGAAACTATGTCAGCCACCATAGAGATCCCTCCGCGCGGTGAAAGGTGGTCTAATGGAATTCCTTTTTATGCTCTATGCTATGAGGAGTTCATCAAACCAGACTGTTTAAATGGGAAATTCAAAGCGGGTGTTCCAAGTAGATATCTGTAGGAGCCTTTTCGGAAGCTCCTGAGAGTGATTAGGAAATATTTCACTTGTGAAGGAAGGTCTGACAGAATTCACCCACATCACATCAGATTGTTGATGCATTTCACATGAAGGAGACCATTAAATTTGTCTTTCTTCTTGCACCAAAGCCTCTGAGAAATGGCAAACGACGTCCGGGCTGATACAAACTAGCCAAAGAAGAAACCATCTCATGTCTCACTAATTAAATTGCTAATAGTTTAGGAGTTTATGCGATTGAGAAACAACTGGGATTCGTTCCTACTCACAACCGACATCCCCAGGGACCCCAAAGGGGATTCCCCTCTATTGGTGGAAAAAGTAACATCTCACCACGTAGAGGCAGAAATAGGAAGGGTCGTGGAAGAAGGAAAGACATTGGAAGCCCCATCTCCCCAACAGTCGATACCCCGGAAGAGGGGTAGGACAAGGAAGAACAAAGAGACCGAGGAGGCCCAAGTCCCAAACGAGCAACGCACAAAGTCGACCGCCGAAGACTTAGTCATGCGCGCCACTCATTTGGAACCTGTCAAAGGTCCAAGTTGAGAAACCTGGGACATAAGGAGAAGGATAGACACTAAAGGCATAGATATTTTTGAACCATCACAACAACTAAAGCAAGTGAAACTCGCTATTCCTGAGTTGTACCAGGAGAACCGAGAACTGAGACAACAGTTAACAGCGAAGACCCTTGAGGCATCAACATCACAGGGCCGAGAGGGAAACGTGGCATGGATCGAGAGGCATCTTAGGGAATCACAAGACATAATCATCTAGCTGCGCAAAGAACAAAGGATGTCAGAAGAAAGAAATGAAAAGCACTTCAAGAAATGTGGACTGACACTGGAAAACATCTGCGCAAGTCTGGCCAACACATAGAAGAGGATGAAATGGAACGCAGTTCTACAAAGGAAAGTAATGAATATGAAAAGGCACAACTTTTCTCTTAGGAGAACGCTATGGGTGTCCAAACTACAGATGAATCCAGAAGCATGATCAACCAACTTCATTTTTTTCTTCTCAACGTGGTGCAGATTTTGTCTCCCCTTGTCCTGTTTTCCAGCAGGAAGTAGGGACTCTAACAGGAAAAAAAAACACTGGAGAACCATATATTACAAAGGACAAGTGTGCATTGGAAACATGACAGTTTGAAGAAAGGCATTGTCCCCTAACTGGTGGTGTCATGTTTGAAACACCTACGACAGTCCGCAGTTACCCACCACATGCACGCTCCAGCAAATGATCACGCAACAAAAATCAAGGCCATTACAATGGGTGGTTGGAGTCTAATAGATCCTTTGATCATCCAGATACCCTGTCAAAGGAAAATCATCGACACATCAGTCTCTAACGATGAAGGCTTGTTGATGACCGAGTTGTTGCGGCAAGGACATCGGTTATTGTGCGATCGAGTATAGTCAGTTTCTATTTTTAGTAAAGTGCCATACGAAGAGTCTTATAGGAAAGAATAGTCAGAGCCCAATTTCTAGGGATAGTGGTTAGATGGCAGGGTAGCCCGAGCGACATACCCTATTCTATATATTTCATCTTTTCAATGTAAGGCGGGTTTATGGGAAAAACAGTGTAGACAGTGACTATTGAATGTATCTTTCGAGTTCGATTGAAACTTAATGAAAAGGTCCTAAAACTTTGATGAAAAGATTCTAACGGTGGAAGTTTGATGTATTGTACTCTCTCTTTGCGTACGTGTTTTCCTGTGTTCTTTATATTTATATCTATATTTTTTTCTAAATAGGAACGTGATTTGAATCTATAATTCACTGCGCGGTGCTCTAGATTTGCGTCATTTAGACAACTGTGTTTCTTCTAAAGTGATCTTTGAATTCATCCCCTGTGGTGCTCCAAGTTGCTTTATGTGTTTTTATCTCGCCACACACAACACTTTTTAACTAAAAGACTGTTGCTTATTTAGCCTTTATCCTCTCAAGTTCAGTCACTAATTCATTTGTTTCTATCGTTTTCTTAAATTGACTCCATAGCCCAAGGTCTTACTTGTCTTTCTCTAATAGAACTAGAAATATTGTAATAAAGTGTTAAATCTAGCCAAAAGTTTAAATCCATAACCTGTACAGAGACGAAGTCTCAGAGAGAGCCCTCTCCAGGTCGGAAATTTTAGTTTCCAGCCTTAAATTTGGTTTTTAGGTTGCCTCTATCATTCATTTTCTCAACCAAATGAAGTTTACAGAGCGCTAACACAATCTTTTTCATTATGAAATTATTGACATTTCTTTGAATACTTCAATGACTTGAGATTTGTGGGTTATTATAGTATACATTTTTGTGATCTACACTAATCTGATTATATACATATGTATGCCTTTGTCTCCAATCCCCCTCTTTTGTTACAACTAACTATATAAAAGTTGTGTAAGATTTTGGTTGCATTATAACTCACCGGTTACTCTAGTGTGCTCCTAGCTAGGATAGGTTAGCATAGATTAGTAGTATATTAGTTTTATTTACATACATGGTCTTCATCTACATATCTTCATTGCATTCACCCACTTCATCGGTACACCGGACCGAAATCGGTACGAAAACCAAAAGACAACAATAAGTGGTAGTCGTGCCAAATTCTAGATGGGACTCCTAATCCAAATGGTGTATAGTCTAATTGGGACCATATATCAGGGAGTACCCCTTGTTTTTGTTGGGAGAAGTTGAACCCGTCAACATACTGTTGAAAATTTTTCTTGAACTACTTCCAAGAAATTATTTTCTCATCAAGGTGCTTAACTTGCTTTAGCCGATCCCACCACATATATACCTTTCCTTGAAGGGGGTAGGATACAATTATGTATTCTTCATTTGATAAGTAATTATGTAATTGGAAATATTTCCTCATTCCCAACAACCATTCTTTTGCATCTTCTCATTTCTTTTTCTCTCCATCAAATGATGGTGGCTTGATTTTCCTAAGCTCCCCTTGCAAGCTATCTGACCCATGTATCCTTCTTTGATGTTTGACAGAATATATACTTGGGTTTTTTTCTATCCTTGAACGTGCATTATATATTCTGGTTGAGTTCCCTGGGGAATGTTTATGTTGATGCATGTTAACATTCCTTGACTGTCTAGATCCCCCACGATTAACCATCCTATCATAAGACCTAGACACTTCCACTTTCCTGGCACTAGCTTCTTTCCTTGTGCCCAAATATTTTTTGACTTGATTTTACATCACATTCATTCGTTGGATTATCTCCTCTTGATAATTCATGATCCTTTCATTATCTTCTCTGTAGCTCTGCACTTCTTTTTGCAGGATTCTCATAGTTACAGGCTCCTTCCCATCTCTTCTCCCATTAGACTTAGTCTCAACATTACCCATGCTAACATTTATACCTCTAATTTATTCTTCATGGTTGTAAGACCCTTGCACATCATCCATATCTCTATTTCTCATATAAGAACTAAGGTTTGTATCTTTAATTTTGCAAGGATGTGCATGCAATAATTTTTGTTAGAATTAAGCAAATTGAAAAATATTTATTAATTAGATTACAAGTTATTCTTCGTTTAAAATTATGAAGAATATCAATGCACTATTATATAATTTGATTCCTTATATCCATTCTTCCCTGCAATATCTCTCCCATGCCTGTACTCATGCCTCATTATCAGTTATGAGCGAAACATTACAACATTCATATGTTGCAATTTCCACTCTCTCACTAATTACTTTATTAATTTTTAATATGATTTTAATATCCAATTTAAATTTTTGGGTTTAAAAATTTATTTTACTCCTAAATACCTTTCCAACGATTATTTGTTTCCTCAAATCTGAGCTCCAAGATGAAATTTATGGCTCAAAGAAGTTTAGGTTGTTTTTTCCCAGTTATCCATGTATGATACATGTGTCTTCTTTCACTTCCAACACATTTTTACATACCCAAATCCAAAATATGGCTCCATGGTTATCTTATATGGTTCGCAAGATTTCCATCGACTACTCTTGGGCCTCAAACAAACTTTTGAGGATGGATTTATTCCCTTTAGAAGTAAAATTGTGCCAAAATTTTACCCTTACTGTTTTGGTCATAACTTTTTCATGCAATCTTTGTTTTGTGAATAATTTATCTCATTTGAAAGATCTCCTAGAGATATTTTATTTAATCTTCAAATTCAAAGGTATACTTTGTTTTCGTGGGTTTTGGTTGGCTAAAAATGTCGTTTAGGGGCTCAAAATCGCCCCACAAGTTAATGACCTTCTGTTACACATTATTTTCGTCATCCCTATGACCATTAATGATGTAAACCTATATGTTTCCTTCAGAGGGGTCAATGGCCTGAGTTCCTGAAGAGAGAAGGGAGAAGAACTTTTCCCGAGAAAAGAAATTGCATTTTCCTTTGTAAAATCCCTGTAAAAACCCTAGATTCATTGGAGAATTAGTGAAAGAATTGTGTGAAGAACCTAGCTTGAACAGGAGCTTGGAGACTCTAGCAAGTCTATCAAGAGGATTTGATCTTCTTCATACAAGGATTGAGCAAGTGTGTGTGTTGGAGCCAAGAGACACCGAAAGGAAGTTTGCGACATCAAGGCAATCAGGTTGTATCTTCTACTTTCGATTAATATGATACATCGACATGTCATTTTCCCATAAAGTCATTCTTACTTTATTGTGTAATTCCTTGATCATACACATAAGTTGACAGTTGAATATATTTTTCTATCTTCACTTTGGTTGATTTGTGTTGTCTTGGTCTTGACCTCATGAGAGATTCAGAGCGAAGTGGGAGCAACAGAGACCCTAGGAAGCGATACAAAGGTATGTTACTTGTTCCTCCCTACTAGCTAATTCAATGGTCAAAACTTAGGGAAAGAGTCATGTCCTGTCCTGTTTTGTTCTAGATCCAGGTGGATCTAGGGAGATCTGTTAGTGTCTACACCTACCGATTAGTCCGATAACACCTTCAAAAATCACAAAATTTTGCGTAAAATTGAGAGCTTTACTACTGTAACAACCCTTTAAATATCAGTCATTGATCTCAAATCACATCAAATATAAGTCATTTTTTTTACTGCATCGATCGATCGATGATCAACACTTTCCTTTGGTCGTGAAAAACTCCTTTCCCAAATTTTCGACCCGACCATCGGTCATCGACCCATTTCCTCGAAAACTGATTTGCACACAACTCTAAATTAGTCGACCCGGCCGTTAGACGTCAATGATCTTCGTTGGATAATTAAAATCATCAAAAATTTAGCTGAAACCCGACCATCAACCCATCTAGGTTCCCCGATGAGTGTCGAAAACACTTCCCCAATTCAGTTGACCCGACCATTGGCCATCGACCACTTCTGGGATGACGTGGAAACTCCTGACGTGGAATGACATGTGGATGTTGATGTGGCACAACACATCATCTTGAGTTGTAAACTCAACTGACATGGCATGAAATATGGATTACATTGCATGACACGTCATCACCCTCTTTCCTTCATTAACCATTAGCCGATTCTCTTGAATGACCCAAAAACCATTGTCGAATTCAATTGACATCCAACCATCAGATCATCGAATGTTTCTCTTGGTCAATGTTAAACTCTTCGCCGAATAGGTCGATGCATAAACATTGGTTCATCGTCCATCGACGACTTCTCTTTATTTATCTGAAACACTTCACCGAATCAGTCGATGATTTCCGTTGGCGAATGGAAATACTTCGTTAGATTTGGTCAACACCCAACCATTGGTCATTGGGAATTTCTCTTAGGGAAATTCAACACTCATAATTTTTTTGACATTTCTCTGATTGATCTGGACCATCGATCTCCCAATCGAAATGATATGAACCATTGATTCACTAAACTTTTCCCAACTCTATAGGAAAACCTCGATCGTCGGTCCGATACATTTAAAAACCCCTCGAAATGAATCTTGGACATTTATTTACTCAACCTTCCAAACGACCAAAACCTTACAAATTTTTAAATTTATCAAGATTAATCTTGACTGTTGATCTCACGATCTCGACCGTCAATTTACCAAACTTCCTGTAACTCTACGACAACCATTAAAATGCGAAACTCAACCATTACAAGTTGAATTCATCTCTACAAATTTGCAAATTGGTTCCATTAAACTCCTTAAATAGTTATAATTCATTTAAACATGAATATTAACCATGAATTTTGGGATTTGACTATGATTTTCTCCCGATTTCCCCCCAAATTCACACACAACAAAGTCTAAAACAACAAATTTACTCAAATTTTCACTAGTCCTTGGCCCATATGGGTCCATTGTTGAACCAATATATCTGACGCCATATTGTAACATACCCAACCCCTAGTTGGGTTATGTCACTACTAAAATGACCGCATAAAAATTTCTAATACTAAATCTAAATTTGGAAAATAACACACATCTTGAAACACAAGATCATTCAACTATCCATGCTAATTAAAAACGTAAATAAAACTACTCTAAATGTGAACATTAACATCTAAGTGCAAGTAGCATCATTCAACCATAAAATATACATTTATATGCATCAATTCTACTCTCATTAAGTAGCATTCAACCAAACAACTCAGGGTAATTTTCACAACAATTATATCATCATTTTAACATGAATAACTCATCAAATAAGAACACTTATCTTATGAAAGTATGAAACTCATTGTAGAGGATAAACGTTCCTCCCAACCGTAGCCTTGTTTCCTCGGTTCTCAACAAAAAAACACTCTCGAGTTGGGCCTATCAATCCACAAGAGACAAAGGTCCTAAGGTTGGCTAATGTCCCCCTTTCAACAGTTAAACTCACAGCTAATTCCAGTCCACCAAATTTCTTCCCCTCAACCTGCACAACCCAAGGGATGGAATCCCCTTTCACTACTCACAATCCCTTAGGCATTTTCACTCCCCTCCAGGGATTCTAACATAGGTTGGAAAATAATTCTACTTGTTGGGACCTTAGGAATTCCACAACTGCAACACAAATTCACCTAGTAGAAAAACATGTTTTGAACATAGCTTCAGTCACAAGTCCACAACCTCTTTCTCCAAGAAATTACAACTCCCAACAAAATCCAAACATTCCCACAACAACTGCCTTCAAGCTTCATAACTCAAAACTCCATTGCTAGCCAAAAAAATCCATGTAAAAACTGATCTCTATGCAAAAACGTGAATGAATAATTCTGGTCTCCTACCCATATGAATTTCCTCCCTTTATCTTGTTTGCTTGACTTGCACTCTTCGCCAAGCTGATTGTACTTATCCCCCATGATTTCAATATCTATGGGAGTGACTCTCACACCAACCCTCTTACATGAATTCAATGATTGGGATTTAGCACACCCAATAACTAATTGAAGGTTCATGGTAAGGATAATTTAGAAGGAAATAAGAAATTGGGTTTGGTTTAATAGATATGGGTAACTCTCCCCCTTGGACCCCTTCCCTCTCTTGTGGATAATTAGTTCCCAAATATTCATTCGTGTTCATCTGCAACTGGAAAAACATTTCATTCATTATATTCAATTTACATCATTTACATATTACATCGCTTTGGCTCTCGACCATATGCTATATTTACAATATGCATGACTTGTCTCTCGACCATATGTTATATTTACAATATACATGACTTGGCTCTCGACCATATATGACACCTACAATATATATCGCTAGTTTAGAGTTTGAAAACGGGGATGTTACAACAGTTGCAGAGCAAGTAAGACAAAAGTGTATGTGGGGATAGGACTCAATGAGAGGGAAGGGGGGATAAGGGATTAAGGAAAGGGGCTAATACAATTATATTAAATTAATCCTAAATCCTAAGCCTAAGTCTTATGTGATGATTTTATCCTAAGTTCCTAAGTGACGGGATGAGTTATCGAGTGGTGGGAGAGTGGCTCTTTGATTTCCACTTGTAAGAAAGAAAGCCGGCATATATAAATTTTGGGCTTAGGGAGAAATTCATTCATTCCAATCATTCTTATAATTGTACTTTGCTATTTTGGTTTGGGTATGTTGGGTGTGAGCTTAGGGAAGCCACTATAACCTTTTTTCTTATGAAACTTGTGAATCCTATGTGGGATTATGTTTCCAATTCTCCTTGGGTTTCCTTGGGGAAGGATAGAGCCGTGGAGCGGGAATTGGGTGGGTAGGATTTCCCAATGTGTGAGGCTTGGAGGGTTCCTGGAGACTCCATTATTACAATTGATTTATTAGATCCATAGCTTTGAGACTTCATTTCCAACCTATGTTGGAGCCTTGGAAGGGATGTAAGACAACTTGAGGGATTGTGGTGCAAAGAAGGGGGTATACTTCCTTGGGTTGTGTAGGCTGAGGAGAATGAGATAATGTTAATTGGTATTGTTGTATGATTTTGGTACATTGGCTTAGACACCATTTGTGTTTTTGTGAGACCTAGTTGGCTTTGGGAGCCTTTTCCCTAGTGGAGTCATAGCCCCTGCTCGGGCCTGACCTGCTATTGAAAGAGCTACAAAATTAGTGTCTATGGTTGGGTGAAACATCTGAGGTTTATAACCAGTTGGCGATTTTATAAAAAGATAAGTGTTCTTATTATATGTTTTTATGTTGTGTATAGTATGTCTTTTTATATGTTGAATTCTATTATTCTATGCATGTGTATATCTATGTACATTATTATTATGTGTTATGCATAAGTTATGCATGAGACTACATATTATTTGGAATACATAAGGTTATCATATACAATGCATATTATTACAATTGGTATCAAAGCTCCATTGGGCATAATTGTTCATGGTATTAGAGTATATACGAGCAAGGCTAAAGAATTTTAAAAATACAGTATATACAGAGGTTGAATTATAGTGACATATGCCCATAAGTGAGTCTGGTGTGTGTGTGTGTGTGTGATCGGTTTTAAATTTAAACTAAGACCACTATTGTATATTTTTATTTACTTAATTATTTATAATTTTTTTAAAGTGTCACATGTGATCTCCATGTTGAGCATAGAAGGAATTGTACAACTCCCTCACATTGGGAGATGTGTAATCTCTATATCATTTATGAAATTAATGCACCCTATTATTTTCATATATCATTACCGAAATCAATGCGACTACTTGATAGCTCTTAGAGATATTTCACACATAGCATATATTGTATTGGTGTTAAAATCAATGGATTATATTGTCACTAAAATCAATGCATTGGAACAATTTTCTCTTTCTTTATAAAAAATGCATTCTCAAAACTTGGTTTCTATTTGCTAATCTATAACTTCTTGCAAATAAAATTGTGATTACCCAAAAAAAATTTATTTTTCTTAGTTGATGTAATTTGGTTATTTTATTAATAAAGGAATGCAATTCCTAGATGGTGGAAGGTTATCTTCCCAAAATAAAAAATGATGTCTTCTTTATTTAATTTTTATCCATTTCAATTATGTGACTTGCTCAACTAAAACAATATAAATCTCATTAAATTTCCAATGATTGGGGTTCCCTAATTACAATTTCTAATGGATTAATCATAATTACCAAAGTGTCTATATTTCATAATTACAATTTCTAATGCATTTAAAAAAAAATAGAATTCTCGATGCAAGGTTAAGTGGTTAGATTACAATTTTTGTTATTTTAACTTAGCATACTAATTTATAAGAAGTAGGTTCCTACTTTAGATTATGATTGATAAGATGTGGCTATGAGTGAATTCAAATATATTTAATGCAATGGTGTAATTATTCACTTTTATATAACTCACTCTCATGTTTTGTGATTTTTTAATGATTTGTTGAGTTGTCGACTTTTATCATTAAGGGTTTCATAATTACAATTTTTAATGGAGGAGTCATGTTCTCTAACGGTGTTTGTATTTCATAATTATATTTCCCAATGAAAAAAATTAAATAATTAAAATTCCCAATGCAACGTTAAGTGGCTATATTACAATTTTAATCACTTGAACTTAGCATACTAATTTATACCAAGCAAGTTGCTTCTTTGGATAATGATTGAGAAGTTGTGGTTATGAGTGCGTGGTTTGCATGTTTATACATGTTGCAGAGACATGGGTTCTCTTCATATATAACCTAAGGTAAAGGACATATATCCACCTCATAGATTGGATCATGTAATGTGACTACTATCCTCTTGTTCCTATTTTTTGATACTTATGTTCTATATTGTTGAATTTTCCATTCATTAGGACCTAGATATAAAATTTCCTAATGAGATTCAAATGCCAATCAAGACTGAATTGATCATCAAGAGTTTCATTTCTAATGAGATTCAAATGCCAATCCAGACTAAAATAAACAACAAAATTCACAATACTCAACATAATAGATTCTACAATGTCTCTGATTACTTCTAAGGATCGTTTATAGTTTAGACATTTCATGATGTAGTGAATGGTTCTTTTGATGTTGGATTTTCAATGAGTGTTATAGTGGGAGACATTGATAAAGTCCCATAAGGTTTCCTATTTAAGGAAGGGTTATCCATGCCTATGTCTAATGCAAATTCCATTTCACCCAATGTCAAAATAATAAGAAAATATGAGACCACAGTTCGTCTCTCCAAACATCCTCCATGTAAACAAAGGGATAAAACAATGGTCATGCAATCAACTCCAGCTTCTTCATTGCCAACTTCGGTGTTTATTGTGGATACTCAGGGAGCCACATCATTTTCTATACACGATGATCCCATCATTATCCACAATATCCAACTAATACCATCCCTCCTAAACCTATCTCTCCTATAACACATCCACTGCCAACAATGTGAATGCTACAAGATGTTGTCCATCTGATTTTGTGAATGCTCCAATTCATTTCCCATCTAATCTTTTCAATGATGAAGATGATCGTATTGGTGATCAACATTAATACGAATTACCAAATGCTACATGTTGGACATGTAAATTATTCAGTGTGCTTATACGATATATGTGGTAGTGGGAACTACATGCATTGTTGAAATCAACTATACATACATCTACCAATGCCACTCAAAACATGGGATTCTCATGAACTAGACTACTAGCCACAATGTTAAAGAAGGTAATCTTTCTCATTTTGTAACTAAATTTTATAGTAAACATATTAAAAAAATAACATACTTGAATTGATTGAAGAACCCAGTCCTAATTAGCTTCTCAATTTGCTACTGACTCAAGTTGTTTGATGATTTCAGTTTGATTTTCAATTCACTTCTCTATCTCATGATCAATTTCTTATTTCCCTCTTCAGAAGTTATTTCATGAATTTAATTGTGTTATATATAGTTATATTTATTATATTATTATTTTCTAAATAACATACATGTATCCCAAAGGGATTGGATCCAATGGTGGAAAGACATGAGTTTTTTTAGCATGGTCAAGGTTCAATTCCAATGAGGGTTGCTTAACATGGAGCCATGAGGACACCTTGAGGTATTCATTGAATGTGTGGCTTCACCCGAATATATTATATTAAATGATATCATGAGCCATTCACACATAAGTGGATCAAATCCCACCCCCATTTCCTTCAATTTAAAATCCCCCAGGGTGTAGGGTAGTCGATGATGGAGTGTATTGTTAAGTCACTACATTATGCGAAGTCACTGATTCAAAACCTCGACTTACCTTGTGTGTCGTGTATGGGGAATCATGGGAACACGTAGAGCTTATAATGGTAGAAGTCGGATAACACGATCCCATGTCACACGAGTACGTTCCCGACTAGTTGTTGATTCCACTAGTCACAAAAAAATAGCAAACATGTGTTTATGAATACAGACAATTTTTAACTTTAGATTTGGGGTAATATTGTATATATTTTTATTTACTTAGTATTCTATAATTTTATAATTAAAAATCTTCCTAGTATTGATTTTTGACTAGTGTAGAACCATCTTAAACCAAAATCTATCAAGCACCGAGAGGGAACAAATTTTTTAAGGTGTAAATTACAAAAAAAAATACACCTTAAGAAATTTGATCCCTCTCGATGCTTGATAGATCTTGATTTAATATGAGTCTACATTGGTTTAATATTTTGTATGTTTCCATGTACATACAAATCACAAATCGCAAGGCATTGTCTAAAAGTGTTAAGTTTTGTCCTTTTTCACTAGAATCTGGTGATATAAATCTAGTTGAAATCACAATTTTTTTTGTTGTTGTATAAATTGCATGTTTGAAGGCATAAATTAAGAGTCATGAAAAACCTTGGGGAACTCAGATTATAAAGATTCAACCACTCAAATCTACAATTGCAATAATTTATTGTCGGATTTTTGACAAATTTGATTGAAAAATGTGTCGAAAAGAGCAATGTTTACAGTACGCGTATGTTTAGATGTTGTCATGTACATATGTACAATACGTACATACTTATTTATTTATTTTACATTGCGTATGTGACAACATCTTCCTCATACTGAGTTGTAGAACACCTGACTACTCTCGGGGCAAAAGGAATCTCTCAATCCAACGAAAGTCGTTTGTTCATTTATTTGATCTTCCAACATAATACCCCACCTATATTTATCTGATATTAATTCCCAAATTTAAAATAATACTTGACATGTTGAAGAAGTTGGCTCATGATGTAATTTGTAACCACCAAAATTTATTTTCATATTACTATGTATTTCTTTTGTCTTTCATACCACCTGAGTGAGCCTAATGGTTAAGAACATGTATTTCCTCCTTAGAGGTCAAATGTTCATATCTAGACAAGGTAGGGTATATTATTATCCACCGGTCAATCCAATTATAAAAGAGTTTAATAAAATTATATCAAATTAATATTCAAATTAATTTTTTTATTTACTATTTATTTTTTAATCTTTCATATACTAGTTAAGAAGTCAACATGTAATTTACTAAAATCAAACTTAAGTGTAAAATATAATAAACACTTTTGCAACCATCTAAACTAAACCCAATCAATAATCAGATATTTTCATACTCATAAAATTTCATAATATTTCAACAAAAACTTAACAAACATTATTAAATTACAAACCC
>SNQJ01S0089838.1:9816-22076 GCA_010110895.2 Picea sitchensis | reverse complement strand
CTTGACAGGAAACAGAATTCGTTTGAAGTCTGACTCAACTTTTCATATTAAGACTTGGTATTCAACATCAAGTATATCCTGTAGAGACTATGAAGTTTTTGTAGACTCAAAAGAAATCAAGACTCAGAGTAAGCCTAATCTCAGAAAGGATCAAATGGGAAAAAGAAACATCTTCTAGGACTAACAGATAGATGCCATGAGTTGAGAAGACTAGATCGTAGCTTCAAAGACTTCTAGGAGATATGAATCTCTTGGGAAGATTCCCTTGTTTCGGTGAGAAAGGAGGAAGCCAGTCAGAAGGACTGGGACATGGATTTTTCCTTAAGACCAGAAGGGAAGTCAATGGTGACTTCCAAGATTGATCTACCAGATCAAGCATGTTGCAGATAACAATACAAAGTTTGATTTGTGTCTAGAGGATTCTCCCAACAAGAGGGAGAAGACTATGACGAGACACTTGCTCCAGTAATTAGAGGAAGTATATATAGAACAAACATGATTCATTAAAAGAAGTCGATATAGTATGAGATTCAGAGGGAGCAGGTATGACAATCCCTGTATTTGAGATTGAGTTATCTCCAGTGCCAGTTGGTGCAGTACATTAGTCGGGCCATGGAGACATGACTACAATAGAAGATTGAGTTACCTCCAAAGAAAGAGGATAAGCTACCCTTAGTGTCAGTTATTGAGCCACTCTCAGTTTCAGATGAAGTTGTTGTTGTGATGAAGTAGAGGAGCTACTCTCAGAGTTCAGCAACTACAGTGAGAATGGGGCAGTCAATCTCAGCTTCTGAAAGACCAGCTGCAGGTGCAGAGTCCCAGTTCCAGAAGGAACAATTGCAAAAAAAGTAGACGACATACTCTCGGGCAGTGAGACAAATAGTGCTTTGCAGAAAGCACATAGAACCAACACATGATTATGCAAATTGAGTTGCAGTTGAGTGAGTGTATCAGGTTGGTACAATGTGACGTGAAAATTTGGTTTTGAAGTACAGGACAGGAAGATTCATGTCTGCAAGTTGAAGCAAGCTCCAAGAGCTTGGTATGGCAGGATTGATAGTTTTCTGATGAGCTTGGGCTTTACCAAGAGTAAAGTTGTTCCCAACCTTTACTTCAAGATTCTGGATGATGGACCAGTTATATTGCTACTATATGTACAGGTGAAGAAAAGCTCATCACAGATTGTAAGAAGAAGCTTGCCGGTGAATTTGAAATGAAGGACCTAGGCCCGATGCACTATTTCTTAGGTCTTGAAGTATGGCAGAGTCCAGAAGAGATTTTCCTTCATCAAGGAAAGTATGTTGTGGAAATTTTGAAGAGATTCGACATGATGGACTACAAATCCATGTCCAGTCCTATGGAGACGAAACTGAAGTTATTGGCTGATACTTCGTCAAAGTTAGTTGATGCTACTCTATATACACAGATTATCGGTTCGTTGATGTATTTGACAAATACCAGGCCAGATATATGCTTTGTTATGAACACCTTGAGTTAGTGTCTGGTGGAGCCCAGACGTGTTTACCTTGTAGCTGCAAAGCATGTGATGAGATACCTTAAGGGTACGTTGGATTATGGTCTCTGTTATACTGGAGATCATGAATTCACAATGTATGGAGACTATTTCAGTTTGGGGTCAGCCATGTCTTCATGGAAAAGCAAGAAGCAGTCTAGTATTACTCTCAGCACGACAGAAGTGGAGTACATTGCAGTATGTTCTGCCAGTTGTGAAGCCATATGGCTTCGGAAATTGTTGACATGTCTGTTCGATCTGGAGATGGAAGCTACCATGATTCTATGTGATAACCAGAGTTGCATAAATATGATAGAGAACCCAGTGTTTCATGATAAGACGAAGCACATAGAGATTCAGTATCACTACATTCGCGACATGGTGCAGAAGGTAGCTATAAAGCTCCAATATGTTGGCACAGATGAGCAGGTTGCAGATGTGTTGACTAAGCCTCTATCTTGTGTGAAGTTTGAGTACTTCCGAGACAAGCTTGGTGTAGTCCGAAAGGACCTCCCTTGAAAGGGGGAGTGATGTTGATGATATTATGGTATCCTGACCAACAACGGGTAGCTCAGTTAGGATTTTATATCCTAGGGAATCTTATGAATCCTGGGTAGATCTCGAAGGTTCGGTAAGGACGGTCTGTCAGAGTACCTGTGCATTTATATGCCAGTTGTATGCCAATTGTGGTCAGCAGTGGTAGCTCAATTAGGATTTTATATCCTAGGGAATCTTATGATTCCTGGGTAGATCCCGAAGGTCTGGTAAGGACGGTCTGTCAGAGTACCACGTGGTAGCTTGTTAGGATTTTATATCCTAGGGAATCTTATGATTCCTGGGCAGATATCAAAGGTTTGATAAGGACGATCTGTCAGAGTACCACAGATGTTGTTGATGCACCTGCCTCATTCTATTGCCACATATAGATGTTGATGTTCCAGCTTTGTGTTGTTGATGTTGATGTTCCAGCTTCGTGATGTTGATGTTCCATCTTCATGTTGTTGATGATGATGGTGTTGTTCTAGCTTCGTGTTGTTGATGTTGATGTTCCAGATTCATGTTGTTGATGATGATGATGTTACTCCAGCTTCGCGCTGCAGATGATGATGATGTTCAATTTCTACTGATGTTGATGATGAGAAAAACTTTCAATGACCTATAGATATGACCGACAGTGTTCCCGATGTTGATGACGATGTCCCCTCCCCTTGATGATATATTGAGTCCAGTCAGTTGTTATTAATGTTGTCAGTAGAATACCCTTCTTGTTAAGGGGGAGTGTTGAAATATTGTAACTTCGAAGAATATTCTACCTGAGAGAGAGTTGAATAATATTATTATATTATATTTAATTAGGCCCTATTGTGACTTAGTAAAAGTCGTCCATGTTGTGCCTTGACAGTTAATTGTAAATTAAGAGGGTAAAGTGACAAGTCGGCCCAAACCTAATTATAGGCTAGCCATACCACTATTTATAAGAGAGGCCAGTGCCTCATTTGGACACACTCACCAACTAGCTCTGCAGTGCGCAAGTCTTGGAGGAGAAGCTGCTGCAACTGGGGGTGACGTCAAGGAGGGTTTTGGTCTATCTCTTGGTATTTCTTGGTTAAGTGGTGCGCTACTCTTCCTAGTGAATGAGTAGAGGAGGATCTTCTGTTCGGTCTTTGGTCTATCTATATTGAGGAAGTTTTTGTTGGGTTTTCTTCCCCATGAGGGTTTCCCAGGATAATTTGTGTGTCTCTATTGTTTCTGTGATTGTCTCTCTTTCAGTGATCTTATTTATGCAGCTAATGTGCTAAATGATTATAATAATAAAGAAGAACCGTAACTGCTAGTTGTATAATTAAAACTTCAACAGGGCTCAAGTGACCCAATGTAACTATCGATCCGGGGGCATGTACACAAGTCCAATATGATATAAGAAGTGAGTCATGTCAAATGTAAATGCCATTAGGTAGATCAAAATAAGCATCATCTTCAAGCTTCACAATAACTCATAGAGTTCATACAATTTGCCAAGTTTAGGTATGGGAGGGCTATCATTTACCCCTATTACATGTGCTAGAACCTAGGAGGAGAAATATTTCCCAAGAAACCCACCAAGGAGCATGTGTGATGATAGATGGTGTGGTGTGGGGTTTAACTTCAAGAGTGGCTTGCATAGTCATGTGAGGTTATGTAAGATATCACCCACATGAGTGCCTATGCAATGAGTTTCCCTTTCCTCGGCATCGTGTCTTTCCAAACCCCTATTGCCTTTTTTTATTCATTTAACCTTTTTTGGCTTTTGACTTTGATTTAGTTTTGTTTTAGATATGCACTCATTGCATAGGACTTGGGGTGATGGCCTTAAGGGGGCATTGCTCATGATTTTCTTTTCTTTGGTTTTTTGATCATTTCTCTTCTTTCCATTTGCTTTGCATTTTGCTCTTTTCCTCTTTACACACACACACACACACATATATATATATCCTTGAGGGGGCATTGCTCATGCTTTGCTTTTCTTTGGTTTTTTGATGATTTCTTTTCTTTCCATTTGCTCTTTTCCTCTCTTTCTATATATATATATAAAGAGAGGAAAAGAGCAAATGGAAAGAAAAGAAATTATATATATATATATATAGCTGCATCAACCTCGAGCACTCAAGCTCCTTCTTCTCATGGGATTATGAAGTATGAACCTATATGTGTGACATATGACCACCAACTCAAAAGTGGGGACAATGAAGATTGGGAAAGATGGAGAATGTTATGTATGGATCGGGATATGGACACACTATCCCTATCAAAGTCCCCCAGTAGTACAACTCTACCCAAGAGTGATAACACTTATCTAGGAGGGGATGATGACCACCAAGGTGAAACAAGGCAAAAGGCACAAACTTAGAGCATCATGATCATCCGACTCAACTGCCTCATCACTACTTTCATGACAAGTGCACAAGGCATTAAAACTTAATATGAAGTATTGAAACAAGTTACCTCTTGTTTGTCAAGCACTGTAGTCATTGAGTGAGAGTGAGCTGAGCAACATGTGGGAAGCATCATCGGTCATCTATCTGTGGAGAACCATGGATGTCATCTGTGGAACTGCTGTCTGTAATATGGATCATAGGAGAAAGTCTCCTCTAGTTACCCCTAAATGTGAGGGGGTAACAGTACTTAATGGGAGTTTTGGAAAAAAGCAGGCCCAATTTTGAGTTCGATAGTTTTTAGACTCTACTAGTGCTTGTGGCAGCTACATGCATGACCCGCCTTCTTTTTTGTATAAAAGCAATGTGCATAATGTTTTATTATTAGTCAAAGAAAGATTTTATGTTGAAACAAATATATATATATATATATATATATATATATATATATTTAGAAATCCATGGAGAGAAGTTTGCAAGTTTCAAATTTATTTCACGTCTCAAGTTGTGCAAGGATATTCCAATGGAGATTGAAAGCACTGGGTGCAATTCGATTTCTATGTACTTACAATGATGCATGGATATAACTACTGAATCATAATATATGAAGAGAGTTTTCAACTAACATGAATGACCATACCAAATTTCTTGAAATTGAAAAATTATTTTAGAGCCTTTCAGCTCCACCTTCTAAGACCATCTGGACGAAAAAGATGGAAAAGCAAATCCATACGGGCACGTACTGACTTATTGCCTAGAGTTTAACTCTTCCATCTGAAAATTTTGTGACATTCTTGATGCACTAACTACAATTTCCAGCATATTAGCTACATTTCAAGATATTTTCCAAGACCACCCCAAAGGTCTTTTCTTGAACGAAGGCATGGAGAACTTAGTTGAACTGGATCTTGGCACTTCTCTAATAATGATTCAGTCATATTGACACCCTCTTTATAGAAGAATGAGATTGAGAACAAAGTGAAGGAACTGTTGATAGTAGCTAAGCTAGAGTCCCTTTACTGCCTAGCCCTCTTGATGAGAGAGAAGGATGACTCCTTTTGCATGTGTGTCAATTATTGGAAATTGAATAAGAAACTCTAAGCCCTATATAACAGATATAGGTGAGAAAATGCAACATTCAATCTCAACATAAAGTGAAACTAGCTCATATTAAGGTCCCTTTTCTGCCTAGCCATCATGGTAAGGAAAAAGGATGATCCCTTCCGCATTTGTGTCTTATTGGAAATTGAAGAAGAAAATTTAAGCCCTGTAAAACAGGAAATGGATTGTGTAAAATGCTACCTTCAATCCCAACAGAAAGCCAGAATCAACAGAAATTATTTCAGAGATTTTTAACTCCACCTTCTGAGACTATCTTGACAGATAATATGGTAAAGCAAATCCATAAGGGTGTGTGCAGATTTATTGCCAACATTTTCACTCTTCAATCTGAAGATTCCCTGACATTCTTGGGAATAAGCACTGAATACAATTTCCAGCATATTAGCTACATTTAAAGATGTTTTCCCAGACCAACCCAAAAGTCTTTCCTTGAACCAAGGCATGGAGCACATACTTGAACTGGAGCTTGGCATTTCTCTGATAATGACTCAGTCATATTGACATCCTCATTATATAAGAATGAGATTGAAAACAAAGCAAAGGAGCTGTTAAAGATGGAAATGATAGTACCTAGCTAGAGCCCCTTTGCTACCTAGCCATCTTTGTAAGGAAGAAGGATGATTCCTTCTGCATATATGTTAATTACTATAAATTGAATAAAAAAATCTAAGCCCTATACAACAGAAATGAGGGTGTAAAATGCAACCGTTAACCTCAACATTGGGTACAAGAAAGGAAACTGATGCTCTTTCTAGAACGTATCAGGCCTGAAATCAGCACTACTTATAGTGAATTGGATGACAGGTATTCAGACTTAGTATGTAAAGGATAAGAAATTGTTTYAATGATTGAAGAATGGCAAGATGAGGASCAGATGGACAGCTACTTTAAGTGGAAGAATGAACTCTTATTATACAAGGGTAGAATTCTCTTGTGCAGAATCTATAAAGTTAATTCCAGGGTTCTAGAAGAAAGTCACAGAGTGCCATCAACAAGACATATGTTTCTTTTGCAGACCTACAATAATGTTTGGTGAAATTTCTGTTGAAAAGGTATGAAAAAAGAAAATCAAAGATAGATAGTGAAGTGTGAGATCTGCCAAATAATAAGCACGAGAATGTAAAAAGTCCATGTTCAGAACAGCTACTACCAATTCCATATTAAAGGGTGGAAAAATATTTGTAATATTTAATGTGAAAAGTCCATGTTCAGAACAGCTACTACCAATTCCACATTAAAGGGTGGAAAAATATTTTTAATATTTATGGATAGCATAACTTTGGGATATTTCTTTGATTATGAACATGAGAAGATTTGAGCAAGGAGCTTCCTTTCCTTTCTCTCAAAATGGAGAAGATGACCAAGGAGGATCACACGAGTGTAGCCCAATCATTATCATTAAAAGTTAGAAGGGCTACACGTAAGGAATATGAACGTAGCATACATGAAGCCTTTGACATGTTGAAAACAAACTTCTAAGCTATACAAAATAAATTTAGGTTTACCCCAATTAATGATATGGCATGTATTTGAAGCCCGCAACTGTTTCGATCAAGACTCAATATGCAGACAAAGCTTTCAGCAGAGTGCAATCAAGTGGAGTCCGGGCAGAAGTTTCTCAATGAGAATTGATGCCTTTGCTTCTCTCGATGAATTAATGAAGCAGTACCTTGATATCTGATGTACACCTACAGGAGCATTTCAGTGGTATTATCTAGGTGAGGAAATGATAGCATGATAGCACATCACAAGAAAACTATTCAATGGAAACGCAATTTGTGTTTCTTTCTATCTTCCTCCTCTTACTTCCACTACTGTTTCTGTTGTGACATCGGGGGGCTTCCTCTTCTGATGATGACGAGTAGCCCTTTTCATGTTGTATATGTTTATGCCTTTGGTTATTTGAGAAGTTTGGTGTATTATATTTCAGCTTCTAGGAGTTGATTCCGCACTCTCACAGTGTGTCACTACTGGATTGTACTTTTGAGTCACATTGACCTACTTTTGTGGTCATTCATTGGAAGCTAAAATTATCTTATTTATCTATGGAGTTATCCCTGGGAACCTGGAAGAGAAAGCATTGGAAAATAGATAAACAATGCCATTAGTTTGAATCTTCCATGTACTCACTCTGGTAGAATCAATGTAGCTATTACTCGCTTATCTTAGACAAGCTTTGTCAAAATTTTCTGGAGGTCTGCCTCATGCAAAGCTTGCGTACCATTTTCGCTGAGATTATTTTTAACTGAAGCTGTAGTTTAGTACAGCTTAAAGGGAAAGTCTAGTATAACAAAAGATTTGAAGGAAGACCCTGCATGCGAACTCTTGTGTATGCATAGATCATACTATGATCCCCATAGTGAACCCATACCTATAAGGATTCTTCTGTCTTCCGCCATTCAAACCCACAGCCACGTTCAGGCACCCTGTAGACCTCGATATGAACTAGTCATGCTCCTGTAGTTCAGAAATTCTGCACTTTTTAATGCACATAGATTCCCAGTCGCACTAATTCAAGGTTTTCTAAATTGGGCTCTATCAAATAAGCATCACTCTATACGCAAATGTTTTGTCATTTGGTCATGGTTACTTGGGTTTGATTCTACTTAGAGCAGACAGTTTTATGAAACACTGCTACTTTACACTTCAGCAATTACTCTCAACAAGTTAATCAACAAAATGAGAATTCTTGTAACAAAAATCTTAGAACTGAATAAACATTCTGAAAAAACAGACTCACCTTTACATCCCTTGAGACAGGAAAAGGGAAAGTCTTGAAAGGAGGTAAGGTCCCATATAACCCTTCTAACGAAGGCCCTGAAACGTTAATCCTTCTCAGGTAAGGTCCTAAAAGGTCTTACCAGGTTGGTCCTGGTCTAACCTGAGCTCTGCAAAGGGTTGGTTATCCTTACTAGCTCAGGTACGGTCACCTAGCTCAGGTAGGTAAGGTAAGGTCCTGAAAAGTCTTAAGCTCTGCTCAGGCAAGCAAGGATAACCTGAACTTGCTGCATAAAAGGGATACCACTGCAGGAAAGGGGTATTCACTACGAACCAATAGACCTCTACACTGAATCTTGTCTTCTAACTACTTCCTCTTGTAGATTTACTGTAATAGGGTAGGGAAATTGACCCAACTGGAAAAGGGCAATGTTTTTTTAATGCATAGTTTGGCTAGGCATTATGAAAATTAATTTATCTCTTCTATATTTGTTGAAATAGACAGGCATGAGATGTCAGGGTAATTGGCTGTAGTAAATCTTTTTATCCCATATAAGTAGCACTCAGACTGCCAGAGTCATAAAACAGAATAAAATCGCAAGTACCAAAGTACATATCATGGGAATCCTGCATTCATTCTGTTAAACTGTCTGAGTCTGCTGATGCCGACTCCGATGAGGTGCACAGCAGATAATGATACCAAGTAAAACAAAATTTCGAAATGATATTTGCATACCTTTATACATATGCAAGCTTCCGATACGATCCTGATCTTCGCCTGCTAACTTGACGGTCTGAACAAATTGCAAATAAATTAACACCACGAAGTTGAAAACCCATTAAGAATTAATACTATTTAAAAACAGAGAGAGAGAACTGAATGTGTTGACGATTGGAAGCTTCTGTTGCTACTTATCCATAATCCACTCGTCCTGCCCATTGTATAGTAGGATGACATACTCCACTTGTCCTGTCCGTTGTTTATTTGTTAATTTATTTTTTGGGTGTGTCACGAGGATCTCCCGATCCTTTCACCGAAACTGGAAGCAAGCTTGGTTTTCTTTCTTCACACGACAAAGGAGGTAAGGTAATCATTACTTGTGGTGACTCAGTCTTTTTTTTCACTTTTTTAAACTTTACCGTCAAATAACTGAGCAGAGCGAGGGTCCAGATCCCTTGTATTGGAGAACCTTCACTATCACTATCATTGAAGCATGTTATATTTATTTTAACCTTTAATCTCATGGAATTATTTTTATGTTATATTTATTTAAAAAAATTATATATAAAAGGTTTTTTTATTTAATTATGCTATTTTAGATATTAAAATATTTTATTATTTAATTAAAATAATTTAAATTTTAAATATATTAAATTTTAAAAGAATATAATTATTTTAAAATGTAAATTATTTTAATAATATAANAAAGAGTTTTTAATTTAAAGGATTTATATCTTTTCATACTTATAGATTTGAAGATTTATTCATGAACATCTATATTGAATTGTAAAATATATCATATATCTTTCAATCTCTATATTTATATTGAATTGTAAAATATATTTTAATTTTTTAATTTCTATATTAAATTGTAAAATATATCATATATTTTTTCATCTCTATATTTATATTGAATTGTAAAATATATTTTAATTTTTTAATTTTTATATTGAATTGTAAAATATATTTTAATTTTTTAATTTTTATATTGAATTGTAAAATATATCATATATCTTTTCATCTCTATATTTATATTGAATTGTAAAATATATTTTAATTTTTTTAATTTTTATATTAAATTGTAAAATATATCATATATCTTTCAATCTAAATATTTATATTGAATTGTAAAATATATTTTACATTTTTTAATTTTTTAATTTTTATATTGATTTGTAAAATATATTATAATATATATTTTAATTAAAATTGAGTAGAAATTTTTATATCAAGATGATTTCTTAAAGTTTTTAAAATGGTTTTTCATTTTTTTTATTTTAAAAGGATGGTACTTTATTTAATAATATATTTTTAAAGAAAATAAGTATATGGTTTAATAACTAAATAGTTGATAACATGCTAGAATAATTTTGTAATTGTAAATTTACTTGAGTGGGTTTAATGATTAAGAATATGTGTTTATTCCTCCAAGGTCGAAGGTTCAAATCTAGTATAGGAGGTCTCATACATCAATGAAGTTTATGATTTATTTTCCTCACTCGTACATGTTACTACAACTCTTAAATAATATATAAAAGAATCATCCATCATCATTGGCTCCGATGGACAAAAAAATCTTGGATTTCTCTTAGAGACTCGGTCAAACCTCTAACAACAGTGTTGAGATATTAGAAGTCTATATGGGAATGTGCCTAGCCATGGAAAGAAATATAACAGGTCTATATGGGAATGTGCCTAGCCATGGAAAGAAATATAACAGGACTAGGGATCATCAGACAACAGTGTTGAGATATTAGCAGTCTATATGGGAATGCGCCTAGCCATGGAAAGAAATATAACAAGACTAGTGATCATCGGGGACTCAGAATTGATCGTCAAGGGACTTCGAAGAATCACTAAAAGTGCTCACCCTGCTCTTGCAACAATGCTTTCACGTATAAGAGCTCTTGAAGCAAGCTTTGAAAGCATCCACTACTTTCGTATTCTCATAATCCAAAACTCCACAACTGATCTCTTAGCCAAAAAGGCAAATCAATTGGAGCAAAGTCAATTAAAACTAAATAGTGTGATTAGAAATGAGCTTATCCCATAAAATTAAGAGGAAAGTTATTAATCAAACAAGTTTATTATTGAATCTCTTATGGTCGACTCGAAGGATTAGCGTTGGCGGCCACCTTGGAACCCTTTTGCCTCAACACCCAGCATATTCGCTCTGCCAATTGGAATCTGGGCCCCCGTTGGCTCGTTGTGGACCCATTTGGCTCATCATGTATCTTGCAACGTGGAGCTCTCCTCTCTTCACACAAACACTCCTATCGCCTCATTGCTCTAGCACTAATCTCATATACTCATGTGATCAAGCCTTCCTACTGATTTCCCATGCTTGATCCCTTGGTATCGTACCTGTCATGGCCACTGATTATGTTGCATTAGCATCACAGAGAATCATTCATCTGTTTCATCAGTTATCATATCAAATATTGGAGTTGTCCTTAAGATTGGGGGAATTAATTATGAAATTCATTGCCGAGAAGAAATATGAGCATAATGACTTGAAGAGGATGAATGAATCACCACAATTCAACGAGCTCTTGCGAAGCTCGAGTAGATCCAGGTCTCTTAAGAACTCCATCCCCTAGAATTTAGGGGAAGAGAAAATGTGGTCAGAGAAAGTTGTGAATGTCACAATTGCGCTCTTAGCTTACTTCAAGACCAAGTTCGAGACCAGCAAGAAGAAACCCGAGAGTTGAGAGCCCTGAACGCACAACTTCAACAACAACTTCACACGCAGAAATTTCGCCATCATGAGGAACTTGTAGTTGTTCTGCAAGTCGCCAATTGTAATACGAGGCATATTAGATCTTTACGCCAACAATTCAAACAATTTCCCTCCATGGTAGCTTCAAGGACAACAAGCTCTAGCAACATCAGTGGAGTCAAGGGCATCCAATGTTTCTCCCCCTCCTCTCATGGAACGATTGCCCTTAGCGTAAATGGACTTAGGACAAGAGGAGACACAATGGAGTAATGTTGAGGCACAACAGTTGGGCAACCCAGAGGATACAAATGAAGATAATGATGTGGTGGACACATCCCTACACCTTCATTAGAAGCTAACGATAAGTAAATCTGCATTTTTGCTTTTCTCCTTCATAGCCATGTATACCTAGCAAGTTTGTGATGGATTGTATGGCATTTTTGGTCAAAAACAGAGATATAGACAGAAAGTCCAGACTCTATTTCAGATTTTGGAACAAGACTTTCTGCAAATTTTGTAACAAACAAACAATAAGACACATCCAGTGGTTCACCA
>SNQJ01S0089837.1:0-11347 GCA_010110895.2 Picea sitchensis | reverse complement strand
TTCCCTCCCCTGCACTACTCTTCATGTCTATGATTTCATTTGATATATTTTTGACCATGCGCTGTAGGTATTCTATTTCCCCACTTCCCTTTTCAAGAGCTAGTTCTATTTGTTTCAATGGGGGTCTAGTAAGCAACAATCCTGTCCTAGGAGGAGGTTGAAATTCTTTCTTAACTAAAGAGACATGGACTTCTTTACATCCTTTCATTTGTAACTCTATCGTTTTGGCTTCTTCAAAATTCTCAGCTAGGGTTAGTTTGAAAACCCTCTTCACAAACGTGGAAATAGAAGCTAGGAGAGCATTAGCATATACTTCGATTTGCAACTCATGAGTAGGTTTATCTTCGAGCTGAAATTTGTTTAAGATGGTGCTAAATATTCGATTAAAGTCTTTGACCCTTTCCTTCAAATTCATGGAGGCGACGAACAACTTGGCCATCAAAGCTCCTGTATTAGTTTCTTATGCAAATTTATCCAAAAAGTCTTTTTGAAACTTTGTCCAACTAGTTATGGATCCTACAGGTAAGTTAAAATACCATGTGGCAGCTAAATTCTTGAAAGTGTAGGGGAACAACCTGCAAACTACATCTTCATTTTGGACATTCATCACCTTGATAGCTAGTATGGATTTCTTGATATGGTCTTCAGGCGATCTTGAAGTTTCAGGGTCAAATTTAGGAAGTAATTTCTTTGGATGTCGGGGTAGATTATGTACTCGTCCTGGGATGGCCAAAGAATATCTGGCCAACCAAGGTTGATTGTTCTGAGGTGGATTTCCCCTTTCTTCATGATGGTCGTTGTTATTATCTTCCATGTCTTCAAATCCTGACTTAAACCCTTCTTCTTCCAAAAACTTGTCGGGCTCGGAGAAGTTACCGGCCGATTTTTCAGGGATTATATTGAGAGGATGTTTGATTTCGGTGAGGGTGAAATCTATTAGGTCTTCTACTATGTGCATGAAAACCTGGTCGATGGTATCAAACACTAGTCTTCTTACTTGTTGTCTTCGAGGAAGTAAAGGAGCTAAGGGTATCGCATCTATCTGTCGGGCGTATGCTCTTGTGATTCTTCTGAATTGATTCAATTCCTCATGAGGGAGAACAGAAGGTATATCAGGGAATAGGCATTCTCCCTTGGGATGGGGTGAGTTACTCATTTTAGGAGTACTTAGAGTGTGTGGGATGACTAGTCATGCATGTGGGTTGTTTTGAATCTACAGGTTGTCTGAAATATTATGTAAAATATGAATTCAACCATTCAATCTTTGGCCCTCCTTCTAACACCAATTCTATTGATGGGTCATAAATCCTTTTAACCCAAAAACATGAACCAAACCTACCACTGAGGCCCAATTAGACTCTGCAACATTTAATGGTGGAATGGTTCTCCATATCTTGCGATCCGGCCGAAATAATCGATGGGCTTTACGTTTTCTTGTGAAGGCTTTTTCCTTCAGTTCAAACATTCTCTTTTTGTGTTTTCTCTTAGGTAGGACTAATATGAGATGAAGCTGGTACAAACCAACTACGTGACAAAGTGGGAAAAAACTAAAATACTAGAGAAGAGGCTGAGCTTGGGATAATCCTTTACTCGAGCATGCATGCATTGATTGTCTACCACAAGCCTAGTACTAATACGTTAACCGTGTGAGTATTCCAATTACTGACTGAGATACAAATTATCAGAAGAAAACATGCATGTGATAAACGATGGCAAGTAAAATAATTCACTCAACCCTAATCATCAATCACATAATAACACAAATATTTATTTTCATCATTAAAGAAAGAACTGTAAAACATTGCATCAGATAACTTATCAATAGATTTAGTAACTCTTTCTCGTTACAACATCCATTCATGGGACAAAATAGAAAATAGTTCTTCTCCATATCTAATCATACACGCATTTGATGAAAACATAAACTTATCTCTGGTCCAAAAAGGACTTCTCAATTAAAGGCAGCTCTGAAATAGTTCTTAACAAAACCAAAAAATGAGAGTATCTTGCAACAACAATCGACCTTTAACTAATTGATCAATGCTCCTATTTATAACATAAAATTAACTAAAAATAACAATTAAGTGCAACTAAGTAAAACAAAATTCGCCACATGGCACTCTTTTCTGTCAGTTTTTCTAAGAGTCATCTCAAGATATCACTTAAGAGGGTGACTCTTCTTGTACTTTGACCACTTGATGAATAGATCCTTGCAGTTGTTGGCATATTGGAATCTATGCTGTTCTATCAGGGCCGAGTGAATCTCTCTTATCTCTACCGCATGTGCCAAATACTTAACTATACTGGCACTTAACTATTGCAACATAGCTTGGGCTTTGATTAGATTCTCCATAAACTGTCGCACCTGACCTAGTGCCATGTCTGTTACCTTTGCTATTTCTTCGGCCCATGATTAGTCTTGCTCGGTGTGCGACTTGACTATGTCGCGCAAGTCGACAAAGTCATCGGATGTGCCAAACTCGGGAAGTCTGATGTATTTCATCACTCGATTGATCTTGATCCAATTTTTCTCACACTTGGCCCATTTCTCTTGGATTTCTCGGTGAGGTTCCCGAGCCATTTTTTCCCAATACTCGACCGATTTCTTTATGAGATCAAGGTTGCTCTCTTTTAACACCCGAATGTCGTGTTCTTCTGTATCTCAGCCATGTTGGACCACACCGATGTAGTCGACTCTCTCCATAGCTTGCTGTGCTTTCTCGTACCACCTCTCCATATCTTTGCACGTTGCAAGTGCCATGAGGGTGTCTTCTCGGAGCTCGGCTATCCCTGCAGAGAACAGGTGCCGCTCATCTGTAAATTTGTTGTAGTCCTCCTGGAATTCGCTCCTTAGGAACACCGTGACATGTGTGGTGTCCTGATATTATTTCGCCAAGTGACGCAAATGTTCCAATTCCTTCAGGGAAATGACCAAATCCTCTTCATCTCTTTTAGCTCTGTGAAGGGTGGTATCTATGATTTCCATCCCTGTGACGATGAGTTAATACGTCTTATCATGCTATGTGTTGATCAGATGTTCCTCTGTAGTGATGAGGATAGAACGATCTAAAGTGATCCTCCTCTTCTTGGTGGTTCTCTGGACGATAGCCTTCCTTTTCCAATCATAAGATATGGCATGTATTTTGGCTACTTCGTCCATGGGTTCGGGGATTTACTGATCTCCCCAGGTGAGTGTATTCACCAGACTCCCGATGGTATATACTTGTTCAAGACTGGGTTCTTGAACTTCATCCCTATGTTCTGAAGCCCCGACTTCTGTCTGTCTCTCATCGGGGGTTTGAGTACCGATTGAAATTGAGGTGTCAGGGGTAGGCTCAATAGTTACTTGATCATCGACCATTAAGACACTGATTTACTGCTATGGATCTCCTTCCTTTGGTTTGTCTGACCCTAGCTTGTCCTTCAGACTACCCACTTGGGTTTCCGATGCATTGGACAACTTAATGTCTAGGACACTCTCGATTTCTTGCTTGTTCCGTGGAACCTCTTGAATTTGGGTGTTGGGAGCGGGGGAAGATGTTCTCTCTGGTTCCTTTTCCTCTTCGATATGTATGGGGGTCACAAGGGATACCTCCGGGCTTGCATCATCATCATATATTTTTATCATCTCACTTAAGGGGTTTGACGCACTGGTCCTCCCTGATGTTCCGAATGTCACTGGCTAAGCTGAAACACCCATCGACGATCCGACCGGTGGTGTTGTATATTCAGGGTCATATAACCCAGTAATTTCATCAATGCTTATGAATTCAAGGCCACTTGGTCCTGTCTGGCTTTCATACAGTTTGTTGGCAGGGAGCCTTGTCATATTTATGAGGTCCGGGTCATCTTCTGACTGATCAATTATCCGTTGCACATGTTCTAATATGAGTAACCCCCTCTCCCACATGTCCTGAGCTATGTGGAGACCTCTACCTTACACCGGGGCTACTTGGGGAATCTCTGCTGCTTCGACCGCTTCCTGGGGAATTGTTGTTTCAGCCGCTATCATTTCTTCTCTGGCCCTGAGGGCCCCTTGAGATGATTGTTCTAGGATCACCATCTGTTCATCTAGGCTCATGGATTTGAACCTGGTCATCTTAGGGTCAACCATCCTTGCCACAACTTCATACCAGTATTGGGAATTTTCGGTGAAGACCTCATCTTTGGATTTATCATGGGCGTAAGGCCAACAGGATGAAACTTGCGAGGCGTGCTTCAATACTAGACCCTTTGGGTCATGTTTGCGAAAATGATAGGTCTGGAATCATAACTCCAATTGGCTCAATCCTTCTTGCTTGGCCTGAGCAGTGTCCTTCACCATTCAGAAGCCTACATGGAAACCATGAGGTATGAATGCCCTTTTCTTATCTTTGACCAAAGTGGCATTGTAGCCTTACAGGATGGTCTGGTAGCATATCTCCCCTACTACAATCCGGTTGGGGACATGCACATGTAAAAGATGTGGTGCTTTGGTGGCCCCAAAAACCCTAATGTAGGTATCACGCTCATCCAGATACCAGTGGCTAACCTTTGATATCATCTTTTTGGTTGCAACCGATAGTCTCAGACACTCTTTCTTGAAAAGAATAAAATTAATGTGCACGATGAATTCATCGCAGATGAGGGAGTAGGATTTTTTGTACCTATTCTCCCATAAGACATTGAAATATTCATGGAATGGGAGTTCTGCGATGTGCCAACTTAGGTTCATGCCGACAAAGACATTTCTGGCACACATAACATCCAACAAGTATGATGCCATATGAAGGACTGGAGTCTCCCCTTCTTTCGACATTTGAGCCTATTGTATACAGATGCTTAGTTGCTTGGAAATGATGGCTCCCCAGTTGAAGATGCTCCCAGAAATAGCTATTGTGTACGCTAGAGGCATCCATGCCTCTGAAAATATGGAGCAGTCCTTCTCCCCATACAACCGACAGATGAGAGCCATTAGGAAGATGTATGGTTCTCTTAGGTTGGCCGTTTGGTACTAGCCAGAAGTTTGGTTGGTGTATTTATTATCTTCTCGCCACCATGAGGCCATTACCCAATCGATGTCGTGGCACTCATAGAATTTCATGACAAAATCAGTGTTCAGTTTCTCCTCTGGGTCTCTAAGTTTGTAATATTTTTGGATCTCCACCGAGAGAAACACTCCGACACACTCGCCATTGTCGTCATTAATCAAACATTTTTGAGTGTCTATGTGGTCAATGAGCCACTTCAGGAGTTCTATGCAAGGGAACACTGGAGTTCTGCTTGCTACCATGTGTAGGTACAATTTTTGGATATTCGAAAAAACTTCATCATCGAGCTTCCTCATATTGGGATCACTGTGTAGGATATATTCCGGGAATTCTTCCCGGTTGATCTTATTGAAGAGTTCTCCCCAATGTGGGAGTACCTCCTTGGTCCCTATGTTTTCCTTTGTGTCTCCAAAGGCTAGAGGTTGAGTGAAAACCTTCTTGGTAGATGTTCTGATGACTGGTTCCGGTCTTGGAGCAAATTCTAATTGTTTTGCGGCCGTTAGGGAAGAGCCGTCTCCTACCTCTGGTTCCTTTAGCTTCGGTGCTCTTAGCGATCGCCTAGTGTTTGGATTTCTTGGAGGCATTGTTTCTGCAATCGAAATAAAATCCTTTAGAGACTGCGTACAGAGAAACAATGGATAAAATATATGTATGAAGTGCAAGAATAAAAAATCCAGACTAGTACATACCTGTAAATCTTGCTAAAACTGGTTATTTGATACTCACGGGATCTCGGCTGATTTGAATTGCTCATTTCTCTTCTCTGGATGCTTTGAAAGTCCTTTTCACGCAGAATGGTCTCGTTTACAATGTCTCAAGAGAATTTAAATAGGGAAGAAATTACTGTGTCGTATCAACCAATTAATTCGGGTGATGATTGAAATTCAAACAAATCTGCCAATGAATCTCTGCAAATTTAATTTATCATGGGTTGACAACGAAGGTGCAGAGGGTGATTTGTTCTATCGATAATTTCAAATGGATTTTTTGATTCGCACATGAAGTAGCAACTAATGCAGGATTTGGAATTAATTAGTCCCTTAAATGCTCCAAATATAATCATATCTAGCGCTAAAACATCCCATAGTGTCGCTTTCTCAGCGGGTTGATCGGGGATGTGCTATGGATGTTTTCGTTGATATCCTTCTGTGAAACATCTCCGACACCGATAAATTTCATCGTATGGTGCTAACGTGGAAAAACTGGCTCGGGACACATGGCATTGAAGACCGGTGACTTAACTCGCGAGTATTAGTCGGAGTCAGGACTTTCTTCAAGTTGTGCGTTCTAAACTAAACCTGGGATCGCCGATGCCAAAAAGATATCAGGGGTCGGCAATCGTGGATAAACCTATCGCATGTTTTTCTTTGGATTAGCTTCTTCCAAAACTCCCGATGTTGAAACGCTTCGGGAATCGGTGATCGGGGAAAACTTTTTAGCATGGTCGAAATGTTTGTCGTGATTTGGTCTTCTCCGATTCTGACAAGCGCGTCGGGTATCGACGATATCGTTTCTTTGTTTTTAAATGTTTACTCCCTTCGCCTTTTACCGATCTCATTATGTGATACTTGTCGAGAAACAAAACTTCCTTTGCCGATACCAATTAATATCGGCACTCGACAACAGAGGTTTTCCAGGTGATTCCTTTTAACCTTTTAATTTCTTTCGATGCCGAATCTTGAGTGCGTTGGCTGAATTATTTTGGCTATTGATTCCTTATTTAAGTGTTAAGCCCTTTTTTAATTCATGGGGTTTGAAAGAGTTACACAAACCTAAATAGATGATGAGAGTCAAGAGAACAAGCAAAGACAAAACATTTCTCAAAAGGAAAATCGAATTCAGACAATGCAAATATCAAGTTGTACCCAAAAAGTTGGATAATTGACATAGTCTTTTTAGGGTGTGTTGAGTGCTCAACAAAGTCTAGCCATATAAATCACTCATGGAAATCAAATGGCCCCTATGGATTGATGGACTTGTTACCCATCATTGTGGGGTAACTCTTGAGGGGTATGTTTGAGGAAAAATGTAGCGAAACAAATCACAATAATATGTCACTTGTGCAGAACAACCACTTAAGATGGAAATATATTCTCAGAATAAATATCGATCTATCATGTATAACTATGGTATGTTGCAATTGATGTGTGTAAATCCAAATGTAGCAATCAAACAATTTCAACAAGCTTATAGCCTTTACTACATGCAACCCCTTGTATGGATTTGCCCAACACAGTGTTGTATTTCAGCCTATGAAAATGGACTATTAGAAACAACTGACTCTAATTCATATGTAAGGAAAGATCAATTGAGGGTACAAGTTGTTGGTAATGGAAGTGGAATCATATTGTATTTCAAGATAGGGTTTCCAAACCTACTCTAAAATATGACACGTTGGATATGGAGCTAGGACCCATTGATCCTTCAAGGGTATTTTGAATCCAATCATTTAGGAAGAAGGTTTTTTAAATAACATGATGAATGGGTTATCTTATGATCATGTTTTTTCTGATGAAAACAACCAGGAAATGACTATGTCCCAAAGAATTCGATATAAATTAGTGGATGAATGGTTTGAAGCATTTTATACTCCATTTCCATGCTTAGGAAATTGGATTGACGTCTTAAAGGGAGAGGCATTTGTACTTGGTTTGTCAAGTTATTTAAATGCCTTGTTAAGAATGTGGAGAAACAATATCACAATCTTTGCAGATCCCTTTTGAAGAGATGGTTGTATGATCATGTGTATGAAGGAAAACATGCACCATAATTTCTAGTTCATTTTGAACTCAACTAATAAAATCAAGGAGCCTCCATAGACCCCTAGTATTTAAATAAAGAATGGTGCCCTAGAAAAGCCAGCCAACTGAAAGTTTCACGAGGTTGAGCAAAACAAAATGAAAGCATTTGCAAATTTTCTCTATTATGGGATCAAGTTATTACTAGTTTCCATGTTGAGGATTTGATAAACCACATATGTGGACAATCATCTTCTTCATGATCTAATTGACATGGTGCTATGGTCTCTTGCTTTGAATAATGAGATCATTTATCACAGTGGTTTACTCCAGAACATTAGTGATATTCCAGAGGAACTTAAGGGTATTTACAGGACTGTATGGGAAATTTAACAATGGACACTTGTGGCCATGGAAACTGATCATGGTTGTTATATAGATCAGAGCCAACGCCTCAATATTCACATGGATCAACCTAACTTGGAAATATTACTTCCTTGTATTTTTATGCATGGTCAAAGGACTTGAAAGTTGGAATGTATTATTTACACTCATGGTATACAGTGGATGCAATTAAGTTTACTGTGGATACATTAACATAAATCAAGAGAGTATTAAACCTATGACTAAATATGGATTATTTATGAGACTATTATTTAGATGGGGATGAAGGTATTAATGATGAGCAAGCTTCCCATACTGTATTAAACCTATGACTAAATATGGATTATTTATGAGACTATTATTTAGATGGGGATGAAGGTATTAATGATGAGCAAGCTTCCCATACTATACTCAACAATTGTGTACCTTATAGAGATTTAGTTAAAAGGGTTGATTTTGTACACAACATCAAAACTTTAGCCTCGGTAGCATACATAGTAAAATGGAACCATATTTATAGATTTGTGTGTGATTTCAAAGCAAGGAGGTGTCTAGTTTGTATGAGGATTATGAAAATACGCGCATACTTTCATGCAACCACGCTTTCACATCAAGACATTACCTCCACACATCGCAAGGTAACATTTCAATAATAATACACATGTGACACACACATATCCACATGTAACACTGGAGAAGGATTAATTGGCCAACTTGAAAGACAAGTTAGGGATAACCTATAATATGATTTAGATTAGCTAATATGTGTACACTAGGGTCAACTTTATTGGTATTTCTTGTTGCTCTGTACTTGTTGAGACACCCTCCTTTGTGTGTTTGTTTTGGAGGGTTATACACACGACTTTGGAAGTCATGTTTTCAAATATTGTAGAAATTGTAGAGGAGTCTTTTTAACATTTGAGGGTTTTGGGGGCCTAGTGCCCATTTTGAAAACCCATTGATCCATATCAGAAGATCGTGTTTTCATATTTGGTGGAGGAAGGTATGCGTTGAAGGGCCTTCGGAGGCTGGATGCTATGAGAAAAGGCTATTCTTGGACAAAGGTGCCCTTATTTTTGGGGTTTTGATATAAAATGTAAATTTCATTTGAAAATCCCTCATTGTACCTTTTAGATTATTTAATTAAGAAAGAGGGTTTTAAACCCCTCCATAGGCTAGATTAGGGGCTCACTTGGGAAATTATTATTTTAATGTAAATGTCATTGAGCCTCCTCTCCCCATAAATATAGAGCCATTTCCTCCTCACTGAACACAACAACTTGATGGAGAAATCCCTTAGGAGGTTTGAAGTTTGTTGGAGTAATTTTGTCTTGGATTTGTGCCGTGGATGGAAGAATAAGGAAGTTTTATTGAGGAGGTCAAATGTTGATGATATTTCAATTTTGGTGGATGAATTTCATGCTTAAGGTTTGTGGATGAACAAATATTTATCTAGTAAGGGTCATGTTTAAGTCTTTTTTGATTTATTCATTGAATATATTAAAATGTTCTTATCAAAGTGGTGAAAGTGCATTTTTCCTTTGTATTTTTCTTTGAATAAGATCATGTCTTACAAACCCTAGGAAGGATTACATTTACTGTGTATCCCCTTCCTCTCTCTTCTCATTTTAATCTTGTTGAAGCATATAAAGACAAAATTAGGGATTGTGATTGTACACCCCCATAAAATTGTCTTTATTGGCTGGAAATATAGGGTTTATTGATTGTATAAACCTAGGGTTTAACCTAGTTTCCACTTGATCTTTTTCTATATGCCCTAGAAGATATAGGATGACACTTAGGGTTTATGGTTGTATAATCTCTAGGGTTCATTTTCCTAAAGGTTAGGCAGAGAATTATGATGGTATAACCCTAGGGATTTGATATTGAAGTCTTCTCTTGCTTTTATCCTCCATTGAAGTTGTTGCATTAACGCCATATACCTAATGAAAATACATTGATCTCAAGTCCTCAATCACCTTTTTTTTATATGCTAAATATTACCAGAACTTATTTGCTTGGAATCACTCTTCACATAATCTTGAGCTTCATTGCTCCAAGTCCTAAAAAATATTAACCCAGGGAATCCCCCTTGATCCAGAGAAGAGATGTCATGAAGTGAAAGATGGTTGGTGAGGTGACAATGGCCCCCCTCTTGGTTAGAACATATCACACCTGAGATTTCTAACTTTATCTCTATAAGTGCAAGTTTGTGTGATAACATGACTAATGCTAAGGAAATAAACCAAGGATACAAACAATCTTGTATCATTGAGTCATACTTTCTCACTATGATCCAAACATGTATTTGATTTGTTTAAAAGGGGTAATTTAATGGCCCTATCATTTTAAGGCTCCACAATTCCTTTGTATGAAAATTATACTATGTCATAAACACTTATCGAGCCATACATCAATGGGTTATCTCATTACCTTACTTTTAATGTTTATATGTCATGATATCCCAAATCTAATAAAAATGGATAAGTATGAACGATTGTATTAGTTTGAGGTTCAAGAGCTCCAATGATGATGTGGCATGTTGATGTGTCCTTAGACATATGTTAGATGATGATTGGTTATCAATGATAGCTCAAGGTCTGAGATGGTATGCAAACATTTTCATAAGACACATGTTGCATGGTGGTTGGTTACTAGTGTTGTGTTAGATAATTATGTGCCTCTAGGTGATGTCGCCCTATTGGTACATCAAGAGAATTGATTCATTGTATACTAGAGACATTCATAACTTATTAATTTGTATACACATGCATAACCATGTCATTTCAAGGATGAAACTTCCATGTATGTGTTCTAATGGCTATTATTAGGAAATGCTAATCAATTTTCTCATATTGAATGTGCATTCCCCCCTCTCGCTTGTATCTGTGATCATCCAATAACATAATCCCACAACGTTTCACCCAATTCTACAAGTACTAATTTTTTCATTCTTCGAATCCAAGGGACAACAACCAATACACGTTTGCTCATATTGAGTACACCTTGGTAGAAGTATTGCCCGATAAAACTTGTCTTCGTTCTTGAATTAGGCTCAGCTTCCCTCTCACAAAAATACTAAGTATGAAGAATGTTTCCTTTCTTAGTTAATCAGGTCAAAAGAGCCACATAATCCACAAGGGAAGGAGGGGAAAGTTTTGACCTTGATAGTGTGGTATGACTTGAATTACATTT
>SNQJ01S0089835.1:1581-25926 GCA_010110895.2 Picea sitchensis | reverse complement strand
GAAAACATGTTGATTTTCTAACATTTAATCACAAATTCCTTTTAAATACTAAAATGAATAAAGTGGAGAACAATAAGGTGAAACCCAAGTATATTTATGGAAATGATATCATGAAAGGTTAATGGGGCGATGAAATGTAAAGAATGATGAAGGGTAAGGTGGATGAGAATAAGACATTTCTGAGCCCCAACAATCCCCTCATGAAACTATTGTGGTTTTCCATGGAGCAAAGGGCATATATTAAGTTGGATCCTAAGTGAAATTGATATTATATTTCTAGTTGAAAATTGGGAGCATGAAGATTCTGAGGTCCCTAACATTGAAGGGCTTGTCTTGTAGTCATCATGGAGCAAGAAATCCTCTCGTGGAGGGTTTGGAGGCATATCTTGCTACATAAAACCAAACATTTCCCCTCACATTCATGTTCATAAGAAAGACCCTCTCAATAAATACATATGGATGAATATTTCAAATATTAACACTAAGAAGATTTATATAGTTGTATGTTACTTCGTGCCTATCAATTCTACTTTTTATAAGAAAAACAATTTAGATAATAATTGTTCGTACAAAAAATTAGAACAAGATATATACAACCTAAGAAATGAAGGTAGTATCCTCCTTCTAGGAGATTTTGATGTTATAAATACAGCTAATAAAGTTATTTTCTAAGTAATGAATCCAACCCTAATCCTATTTGGCTAGATGAGGACCTTGTTTTTGCTAATAGGTACAAAAGAAACTCTAAAGACCAGACTGAGAATTTACTTAGTACTGATCTAATCAAGCTTTGTACCTCTCAAGATCTAATAATTTGCAATGGTCTAATGAAGTGGCCAAATTCTAATTGGATGACTTGTATCCATGGGTTGTACAATAGTGTCATGGACTATGTGATATCATATATCCTTATATACAACCAAATTGTAATTTTTGACCTTTTAAATGACCACTAGCCTAACTCTGATCATAGGCCTAACTTTAGCCCTAACTTTGAACTTTGTCTTTGTAACACACCCAACCCCCTAAGTACCCTTTTAAGGAATGGGGTATTAAATTTTCTCTTTTTCTAAAACTCCTTGAATCCCTTTAATAAGGAAACCATCGTCTTATGCTCGCCAAGAGATTTCCAATGACTGTAAATTTTCTCAAAATGGATCTCTAGATCAAAAGTTATGACCCTCTAAAGTTTTAAGGTTTTATCGGACAAATGTCTTCGTATTGCCACGTGTATCCACGTAATTGTTCCCATCCAATGTGGCATTGATGTGCCCTATCTATAGGGTGTGGCTGCTAATTGTGCTTTAGTGTGGCATTGATGTGGAACCTACCACCTGGATATCTGAACTTCATCCTTTTCCGTGCTTAACGTGGAACTCCACTTCCTCCCGAGATACACTCTCACCAGATATCAACACTTGTCGATTCAGTCATTGGGACCATGGGACCTCAGGACCCTAGACCTCAAAATCTTGGGACTTCGGCCCTTTTACTAACTCGTATAACCAAAAAGGCCCGATTTGAGATGAGCTAGCGCCTAGGACACATGACCCTCTCCACAACACGTTACTTATTATGACATGTGGCCCTGCCACTCTCTTCCACATGAAATGACACATGACACTTGTACCACTTCGACACTTGGCACTTTGTTCCTCTACCTATCCATTTATGTCACATTTTCATGCTACATGGCACCACTCACGTCATGACACATGGACCTTCCACGTGGACTAACATGGTATACACATCATCATTGTACTCAAAGTTTTCCTAAGAGGATTATGACACTTGTTTTCCTCCTATTCATTGAATGACATCATTTGATGTCATCTCAGATCTTTCAGGTGTTAGCCATTGACCATTTTCATAAGTTCTATTTCCTAAAATATCCTTATGGATGAGATTCGAGATACAATTGGCATCTCGGGGCACGCGACCCTATCTGGTCACACCACCTGGCATAACACATGGCACTTGTACCACTCGACACGTGGAACCTATTTTCCCTATGGATCTCCGTCTAGATATTCCAATTCAAGGTGATGCATGGCACCTCCAAGGGGTGACATATGGCCCTCCCACGTCTTGGCATGTGAGTCATTCGACAAGTGGCACATCACCACTGGGTAGCAGACATCAGGTCTTTCTTGATGAACTGCAACCTTGAAAATATCAGAAGCCCGATGTCCGAGGATTACGAGATGGTCTAATTAGGGTATTCTTGTGATAACGGGAAGAACTACTGCGCTAATCCTTAGGGTCATGGGGCTATGATATCTACGGCTAAGATCTCTCACACTCAGATCCGATGACTGTCAGGGTTCCTTTCATGATCCCAGTCTGGTCGTGGCTCCAAGCATGAGATGGTGTAGATTCAGAGCATATGTTCGTAGATTGACGATTCTCATTGAAGAAGATTTTAGATCGCGACACTTCCATTTTCTCCAGTAACCTAACACTCCCTGCAGTCCAGGGTGTGATTGAATTTTCCCCACCAAGATCTACAGTGGAGAACAATCCACTCCCAGATCCAACAACTCAAATTTATGGAGCTCACCACAGAGCCTATGCTTGACGAGGGTCTCACACTTGAATCACCCAGAACCAGATATGGGAAGGTGTCCCTTCTATGACACCATGGCTGCCAAGTTGGCATGGTATGACATTATGATGTCATAACCTATTTCTCTCTCAGGCTTATTAGAATTGAAGGTATGGAGCCAAGGGTTGGAACCCTAGTCCCCAGATATTGGGTATCGAGACTTCCCAAGAAGTTTATACCTAGAAATATTCTTGGGTCTGATGATCTGGTGGCTCATGACGTGGAGCTCCCTTATGAGCTTTACCTATTAGATCGACGATCGGGATTTCTTGGATCGCATATATGACGATCGTGGTTTAAGGCACTTGTTCAAAGGTTTGAGCCTGACATGGGCCCTTTCTCGACCCTTTGACAAATCAACCTCCACCACGTAGCAACCTTGGCCACTCTGTCTGCCTACATGGAATCCTCATCACACGTGATGATAAATATTTGTTGATGCTTGCATATATTTAATAAAGGGTTTGGAAACTCACGTGGGAACCCTACCCACCGAGTATCGAAATTCGAGTGTTTTGACAAGGTTTCCAACTCGAAACCTTCAAATATCCTAAGAATCGGTATGCTGATACAACAATGGAAACCCCCTCATGAGCTTGATTACGAAACTTTGACGACCGAGATCACTCAACGCTTAGATATGACGAATGAGATTCAATCACCAATTTTCGTAGGGGTTTTTCTGATTGGAAAATCCCATCTTGGGATGGATGATACCTACTCCAACTTGGGAATCGACGACTGATGAGTCTCATTACTCTTACTCAACATTTTACATTCATTTATTTACTTATGACACTAGTTTTCCTTTCACAAGAAACCCATTTTGACGATGGATATTACCATGTTCATGCCTAACCCATGAAATCAATTTCATTTTCTTTATCTTAGAGTCAATATAGGATGCTCATATTCAATGTACAATTACATGTGCAACCTCATGATTATTTTCAAACACACAAACTTGTAGAAATTACAAGAATTCAATCTGTTAACAGACATGACCAATTTTGAGTACAATCACTAGATATAACCATCCATGCATATAGACACATGTATCTAGACATAAGCATCCAACCATACATTATAGTTTAGTCACACATAGTATAAGGAGTACTTATTTGTTTACATGACTGCAACCAGTTGACTAACTGTGGGTGCCCACTTTTCCACCCAGACATAGGCTCTTCTTGCTCAATCAATTTGGCATTAGGCTTCCCTCATGCAAAGCCATGATACCACTAGGGAGATTTGCACTCCCTCCTCTTTCCTTCTTTGCAGGTCTTCTCTCAACCCTAGAACCCTATCTCTTCCTCTCTACTCCCCCGTGTGCTTCTCTTTCACGTGTATCTTGGGAAGGTTCTTGACCTGTCCTTCTGTTTCTTCTGTTAGAAGGAACCCCTGTGGTCAATCTTTGTTGTAGGGATTTTACTCTATGGTACCTTTGGTTGATAGTTCATCTATCCTAGCTAGGTCTTCCCATACCTATATTCATTGAGGGTGGTTGGTTTCTCAACCACCAACCCTTCCTCACTAACCGATTTATTTTGAAATCAGAGTTAAAGGGAATATTTGAATATTCCCAAAATCAAATATTATCAGCAAGGAGGCTTGTGTCCTCTTTATAATGAGGAACCCCTCTCTAAGTTCCTTTACTCTTTCTCCTAGTGGTATCATAGCCAGTACTTTAAGGCTTCACCCCCAAAGTTACCTGTTGGCATTTACAATAATACATTTACAATGTTTTCACGCCATTGCATGGCAACCATATATCATGATTAATTACATAAAATCATAATTTTGGAAATTAGGGTGTTACAGTCATGCACAAAATCTCCATTGAAGAAAACTATGATAACCAAAGGCACTTTCTTTTTGACAAAAATAAAGTTGATCTTTTCTTAAAGCGCTTGAATGGTGAATTAAATCTCATATCATATAAGAACAATATTGAAGACATCTATCATAATTTATGACAACCCTCTCTACTTCCATTAACAAATTCTCTATCTAGGTGTTATCTAAAAAGAAAAATAGGATGACTAACACTTGGTATGACAATGAGTGTAAAATTGCTAGAAAATCCATTAGGGATGCCTCTAACTAGTCCTTAAAATCTGACAAGATCAAAATATACAAATCCCTAATTAAAAGGAAAAATAAAACACTACACAAATAGAAAGCAAGAAAACCTTATACACCTATCAAAGCTAGATCCTAAGAGATTCTGGAGGAAAATTTTGACTCACAAAACTAAAGAAAATAATATGATTTCCTTGAAGGATTGGAATTGCTACCTCAAAAAGCTTTATGAATCGCTTATTGTTGTGGACAACATTCCAAACATTTCTATAGAGGATGAAGTGCTTTCTATAGAAGACAAATTTTTTTGGGTTAAGTGACTTGCAAAAGGGAAAAACTAAAGACATTTAAGGCTACCAAGTTGAAATATTAAAAATTGGAGGGCCTATCATCATCCCTCACATACACAAGCTCTTCAATTTAGGAATCAAGTAGGGCTTCCCTAAACCTTGGACTCAAAGCCTCATCGTTCCTATCTTTAAAAGTGGGGATAAAAATAGTCCCTCTAATGACATGACCATTATGATTAGCTCCATATTAGCCAAGAAATACATAAGTATTTTTTAAAACAAGATCAACACATGGCTTGAAATCCACGGTAAAGGAGCTAAAGGCCAAGCCAAATTTAGAAGCTATCATTCAATTGTGGACCCTCTTGTTAGAATTGAGATCATTGTAGAAGAGTTTTTCAATAATAAAACCAATCTCCTTTGTTGCGTCATTGATTTTAGAAAAGCTTTTGACACAGTTCCTAGGACTAACCTTTGGAATAGGTTAGAAGATCTAAGAGTTGTTGCAGTAACGCTATATGAGAGTGTTATTTCCAAGTTTAGAAACACTAAGGGATGATCGGAAGAAATTGACTGTAATATAGGAGTCAAGCAAGGTTTTCCCCTCTCCCCTACCCTCTTTGGCATATGCATTGATAAGTTAGAACATTGATTGGAAGATGTTGTTTGTACTAGCCTAACTCTCGCTGGTATAGTCATAATCCTTATTCTTTATGATAATGATATTTTTGTTATGGTAAGGAATCCCTATGACCACAGTAAGCATCTAAAATCCTCAAGGACTTTTGGTCTAGTATGGGTATGACTATGAACAATAACGAAACAAAGGTTATGATAATCAAATCCAAAAATATAACCTATGACACTTTTGTATATGACAACAATAGTTTGGAGGAAGTTCCTTCATACAAATATATTGGAATCAATATTCATCACAATCTCAATAGGAACTGTAGTGTTGAGAAAATGATAAATGGAGGGTGGAAATATTATTATGGACTTGAAAACAAGTGTAGATTAGAAGACCTTTGGATGTGGGATAAGAAAAAAACTCTTCTTTGAAAATCTCATCGCCTCGATTATCTTATATAGATGTGAAGTTTGGGGATGCAGTATCTCTAGAGAATCTTGGAGAAAGATAGAGAAGACCAAAAATAACTTTATAACTTATAATCACAAGATTAAAGGCAATAGACTCTATCCTATCCTCCTCACCAAAGCAAGACTTCCCCATATTGAGTGCATAGCCATGATTAGGTACTTAATGTGTTATCATGCTAATTTGCATTAATTTTTCCCAAAGAATCTTGTCCTTGTGCTATCTTTCCACTCAAGTTTTAAAACTTTTTCACTAGCTCTGTCAAGCTCCCATCACCTAAATCCTTCACTCAACTGATCATCCAAAATAGTCATGTCCTCCATGAGTAAAACAATTGGAAAATATCCCAAACCTATACCTAGCCTTAATGCTTATCAAATCCCTTAGTTCCATCACTTCATTCATTTTTACCCTTATTTTCATATTCCCTTTGAAAATAAAAAATATTCCTTTTATTAAGCACCCTTATCCTATCCACAAAGTCATGTGTTAAGCCTCATATGCCCAAAGTCCTTAGAAAATAGAAAAAAGGTTTATTATTATTAATATAAATATTTTTATATTAAAATATTTATATTAATATTTGATCCAATATTTAATTTATGGCATCACGTCAAATCATGGGCACGAATCTCAATTTATAATGTGGAAAAGTCAAAAGGGTGGATGGAGGGCACACATAAATATAGGACGTAGAATTAATGCAGAGGTTAATTATGTGAAGGTGGGACGATATATAAACCGATGGTTTTTGGTTAGGGAGACATGTCCTTACGTGGTGAATATCGGGGGTAAACGTAGTGTGGATTAAACCACTCCAGCCAAAGCCTGATATAATAAATGCATCTATTTATCATATAGTTTATGTGCGGCATATTTTCCAGGAATGCATTTCAGTAGCCCGATATAATAAATGCATCCATTTATCATATAATTTATGTGCGACATATTTTCCAGGAATGCATTTAAATAATAATTATGGAATTTCCAATAAATGAGATTCATCCTCACGATGAAAAGGTTTTACAGAGGTAAAATTTAAGTTTTACAAATTAAAGAGATTAATGTTAGTTCCATGGAAAAGAATTAAATGGGAAGATGCACGTGAAATGAATACTTGGATAATTCTTTATCCGAAGGTTTTACAAAAGTAAAAGAAGAAGATCAAAAGTATTTTACCAAAGATGGTAAAAAGACATGGTTTTCAAAACCACAGGAGCCAAGCAATAAATGGTTTTTTAAAACCATGGGCATGAATTAAATTATAGAAATTTAATTTTAAAGGATAAAAAATATTTGGGAATTATTTTTATTCAAATATATTATTCCCAAATATTTAAGGAAAATATGGATAAATAAAATTAGATTTGGAAAAATCACAAGTGACATTTCAAAGAGGATGTGGCAGTCAGTTTCCGCAGCAGTTGAGACTTACAGGACGATTTCCAGATGAACCAGAATGATTTTTCAAAATTAGAAGGATGTTATTGTCAAGCACAGACCCTAGAACATTAACCTTTTTCATTTTTCACAGAGGTGTCACGGATTGGGAGATTCAAAGGAGTATTGGAGCCATATTTTTCTGTTATGATTTGTTGTTCGAGATATGTTTTTGTGACACGTATTTCGGCCAGATGGAGATGAATTTCAAGAAACCGAGAGAGGTTTTTCTTCAGAACAAGCTTATATACAAAATCCATTCTCATGTTTTACACATCTATTACAGTTTGATAATTACAGGTGGCGTTTTGAAGCCTATTTTTTCTCCTGAAAAACAAGAGATCAATTAAATGCGTCATGTTCTATTTGTAACTGTTTCTATTTTGGGGAAGAAGCTAAAATGTTTCAGTTCATCTATTGTAATTGGTTTCTAATTGAAAGGAACTCTAAATTGTATAAATGATAAAGGTTCTGAATGTATTAATGTTGGCAGAAGTGCAAGGGAACCTTTTAATTGTTTTGAACTCTATTGTAATTTTCTGGAGCTGAATTGAATACATATGCGAAAGATTTTGAAGTCTCTATGAAAAGATTCTAATGGTAGTGATATGAGTCTTGTCTCCTTTCATTGTGTGTATTTCCTGTGTTCTTTATTTCCATTTACACTTTCTTCTGTTTAATTTGGAGAGTTAAATGCCCAGGATTCATCTTATGATTCTCTCAACTTAAGAAAATTAAACTGTGTGTTTCTTCTTAACTAATTCAGAATTCATTTCAGTAATGCTCTGATTGAGTTATTTGTTTTCTCCTTCCTCTTAAACCTTTCTTAAATACAATTTACGACTCATATTCATTCCTTCATTTATCCTTTATCCTCTGTAGATTTCTACTGGACAGTCATTGTTTTCATTCACTTTCAGAATTTTGACTCCATAGCCTTGAGTGTCCCTCCCCTTCCTTGCCAACAACTTTATAAAAACCCCCCAAAACAAACCAAATATAGCCATTGATTGTCAAATATATATCAATTTACACAAGAGATCCCTCTCTGAGTTGAGAAGGCTAGTGCCCATCTCTAAAGTAGGTTGAAACAGTTACCTCTGTCATTTGTCTATCAACTAGACAAAATTTACAGAGTGCTAACACAATGTACAAGAAAAAGATAAACAACATGGATGACAAGAGCCTCCCAAAAATTCCTTCAAACTCCAGCCAAAACCACCAATGACTCAAGTGGGTATGGCATCAATATGCTAAGTCTTGGATAAATCATTGGGGAATACAAGAATATGCCATTCTGTAGAATATCGATAATATTATAGATATTATTACAACCAAATTTAAAGAGAATCTATGGTGAGATAAAGAATTAGAAGATAAAAGGAACCTAAGATACTACAAGGAGGTGGTCAAAACTAATCTAGAAGATAAAATGCACCTCTAACTAGTGCAAAGAAGAAAATAAGCATTGCTAAGATACAAACCAACTCCCATGAGCTACATAGCGAAACTAGGCATTGGAAAATTCCCAAAACCATGTGGAATGCAAGCATCTATCATTGTTGTGACACTAAGAGGGTTGAAGATAAAAAATACTTTCTCCTAGAGTGCCCTGCGTATACCCAAATTAGATCCCAATTTCAAAATATATGTCACAATACTAACCTTCTGTTGCAACCATTTATCGCTTTTAAGTTCCCCTCCCCTTTCTATTTTCCCAACTTCTTTTCTTCCATTTCTTTCCTCTCTTTTATATCTACCCTCATTTCCCATTTTCTTTTCTCCCCTCTATTTTTCATGGGTTGGCGAACTCGCAGGTTCTCACCTCCATCCATATTTCCATATCATGAGTCCAACTGACCAACGTATTCTTCTATACTTAACCATTTTTTGCAATCGCGGGTTCGCAGGTTCAAGATTTCACATTCCAAGTTTCATGATATCCATTTTGAACCCAAAGATCCACTATCTACATTATGACCATTGGACTTACCGAGCTCCTAAGTATCTCATATCTCCTATATTGAGTCTGACTGACCAATTTACAAGACTTAGCCTATTTTAGACCTTTCACAACCGTAGGTTCGCAGGTTCCCGGGTTGGCAGGTTCACAAAAAATCCCAAATCCTAATTGCTCTCATCCATTCCCACCAGCCTCGTGATTTTCCTAAAACACATTTAATAATGGTTTAATGCTACTGAATCATCATGCAGGTTCCGTAAATATCATCATTAATAAGAAAAGGGCTCGAGGATATTTTCATTAAACCACATTAAAGCACGATTTGCTGAATATTATATTATTTTTATCTCTCTCAAGTGCTCATTGCAAATATTATCTGTATTAAAGGAACACTCTCATCAACTTATGGACACAACAAATAAACAACATTTATGCGGTGATACTTTGAATATTTTTGGGTGTGAGGACTATAACTTTTAGTGGTCTAGAGCGTATTATTACTATTCATCCCCTTTTGCTCAGAAGGAAGTGATCTAGACGTCTGAAATTTATCGTGTAGGGTGTGTCCCCGAGGTTTTCGATTGCAAGGAACTGGTTGCATGGTGCATTGAGAAATACATACCAAGTTAGTGGATTATCCAACTTCAAGACCTTTCTCCCATCTCTCTTTCACCTCAAGTGTTTCGTAAGATGTTGAAGCTCCCTGAGACAACACTTACTCTCAAAGGAGAGGATTGCAGGGATTTCCTAAAAAAGCATGACAATAGCCTGGACCTATTGCCTAAGTTCTTGGAGAATCCCGCAGTTGTCCTTGAATACATTCCTAGGTTGCAGGTCGACTCGTTCAAAAACCCCTTTCGGGAAATTGCTTGATTATTCACCAAGGTGACAGGACAAGAAAGTACCGCCAACATTTCTTGTATGATTATTTTTATCTTATATTTTACAGTGAAAGATCAAGCTATTTTCGATTGGGGAAAATAAATTTCCATTGAAATCTCCTCCCAATTGTCACAATACAAAAAGGACAAGAAATTATTTATAGATTCTTATTTGGTGTTTGCGATATCATATTGCTGTCATTTTCCAAAATTGTCTATCTGTAAAAGGGTGAATTGTGAATGTGACCCAATTACCTTCTGGTACCAAGCGTTGTGGAGACACAAATATTCCTTGCATTTCTATGAAGTTTTCAATGATTTTGTTTCGGTTCCCAAAGGATTATTTTTTTGAAAAGATACCCCCATAATATCCTACAAGTAAAACAAATTCCTGGATAAAAAGGGGACGTTGGAGCAAATGGAAAATGACAACGTTATTAGGAATTCTAGTTCTAAGGAAAATACCTCCTTTATTCCATGCCATCTATCTACTAAAATGTTTATTACAGAAGTCGCAAGGTAGTATAATTTTTGGCTGCACTTTTTCCACGAGAAACATAAAAAGTAATTCATACCCTTTCCTTGGAAAATCAGGGAATTTATATTCAGGAATATAAAAAAGATCGATGAATTTGCAAACCACTTCCACAATCTGAATCTGAAATATGCTGAAAAGATAAAATGGTTTGACCCTAACAGAATTTTCGTGGAACATATGCTGGAAATAGATTCATCAATTCATTTATCCATACTGTTCTGAGTGAAGAAAAATATAATAACTTAGGTGCTCCTGCTCACAATGTTGGTGACTTGGAAATGATACTCAATACCAATGAGTTTTATAAGCATAAAGGAAAGGGTCCCAATGAGAAAAGTGCCTAGTCCCCAATTATTACTCCCAAAACTACAACATCTCAGAGCAATGCACCAATGACCCACCCATATAGAAAAGTGACCAACAATAGTTCAGGTGGCGGAGGAGAAAAGAAGCCCCCTCCTGGAAAAATTCAGAGCTCGTATAAGCTTCCTCTGAGAAAAAAGAGGAAAAACATTGTGAAAGAGGAATAAGACCAGTCCATAGAACGTGATATCAATAGCTTCTCCCTCAAAGATATGGATATCGAAGAAGATATCGAGAAAATATTTCCCAACATTGATTAGTCAAGAAATACGGGCCATCATAATTCATCATTGGAAATCATTGAGAATGATACCTTCAACGAAGAAGAGTCATTTGATTTTCAGAGAACTGTCTTTGACAGAGAATCCAAGAAATTGATTATTGAAAAAGGTGATGTGAAGAATAAGAAAGGAAAATATCGTTCATAGGTTGACCTAGGAGATATGCATCCTTCCCAGATTTCTAGAATTCACATAGCAATCGAGGATGCTCCAGATGAATCCATTGGTGGTCTTGAAGTGTAAAACACAAAATTGAAAGAAAGGATCAAGGAACTGGAAGACGCTTTAATGCCTCTTCCACTGTTTTCCAGTCCTTTTACAATAGTCGGACCTACCACACCCACTTCTAAATTGAAAGGATCCTCAATCCTACTTACATCATCCAGGAGCTCTGTGGAAACAAATATTAAGAAAAGAATGGCATTGATCACATAGGCATGGGAAACTTTGAAAAACATTGCTTCTTTTGGATCGAGGGCACATGCCTTCCACGCGTATTTGAAAGCCGACCTGAAGAAGGAATTTTTTTTTACCTTGATGTTTTACTACCATTTGGAAACAAAGTTTCCAACATGACAGAACTAAGGAGAAGCGAGGAGGATCTTCCCTCTCCAAGTCGGATAAAATAGTTGAACTTGTGTTGGAAAGAAAAGATAAAAAACTTGAATGATATTTTTCAAGCGTGCAACCAATATATATCAAGGAGGGAAGAAATATTCAAAAAGATCATTGAGGTAGACCTAGCCGAAAGTAATAACGAATTAAAAGACCCCAAATTAATCCTCGACTCATTGTTCCTGACAAAACCACAATTTGACGAACAAGTTGAGATTTTTAAAGGGTTGTTAGTTGAAAATTTCTATGGTATACTTGAACATGATGAGGATGAAATAGACAATTGGCTAGTGGACTACTCCGTAAAAAATCAATACATTGAAGAAGATTTGTACAATATTTCCCTTGATCTACTAGACTTGGAGGGTGACTTGTTCAACATCAAAATAAGGCATGAGATCAACGTGGCGCCAATGAAAAATTATATTGAATAATGGTTTAAGAAAGCGATCGACAAATTGACCACCAAGGGGCAAGACACAATTGAGACGGTTTATGTAACTATTAATGAAGACAATAAAAGGACATCAAAATGCAAGTGAAAAGAAGGAGAGAACATCATAGTAAGTTTATGCTGATCACATCTTTCTTTCTTTATAAATTCCTTCATTCAGTTACTTCGCTTCTTTGAATAGAAACGTTTAACCAAAGAATGATAACTTCCCTTTTCTTCTTACCAAGTCTTGTTGTTATTTTTCCGCCCACCTTATTCGTTCTACAAGCTTCATTCTTGTGTGTATTTTCTTTATGGTCCGCGAGAGCCCCAATCCCAGTCTTTAAGACAAACTCATTTTAAATTTCAAAGAATATGTAACAAACTATATATTTTTTAGAAATTTCAAGAGAGCTATTTCGGGATCAGTTTCGACTGTGCTTTGTACTCTGAGTTTTGAGTATAACGTATTTGAGATTGGTCTATCATTATATTTATTTGAGCTACCGATGTGTCCACTTTGTTAAATTTCTCTTTTGCATGTGGATCATCTTCTTTTTATTTTTATGTGATCATAAATATTTATCTTAAAGTATGATGGATGTGAGGAAATTTTGCTTATTTTCTTTAAATGTGTGAATGTGCTAGGTTAATGGTCCTTTCTTAGGAACTTTCTTTAGAAAGAAAAAAAAAAAATTTCCTTTTATCTTTCTTACAATTATTTATTTGAATTACTATGACGGACTTCTGCAAAGTCCCACATTCTGAATACCTAGAATTCCCAAGAAAATCTTAAATTAAAGAGGAGTACCACCTCTATAAAAATGCAGGGGGATTTACATCCTCATGAGGTTTCCGTTTTGGTCCTAACAGATTCAAGCGTCAAAATTTTTGGCGACCATACTGGGGAATGGAATGAAATTTGGAACCTGGTCTATAATTTTTGAAAAATATATGACTTTGCCCCAGGCTAATCAACCCCATTTAGAAATTGGATTGAACAATTAACGAAGCTTCTTACATCAGTTATACAATCTGGTAATAAAAAAAGTAGAGACCCGAGAAGAGTTAGAAAGCTTCTGACAGATCTTAGTCCAAGAAGAAGACAGAGAAATCCTCGAGAGACATAGGAGAGACGAGCGACAAGACCAAAGAAACAAAAGGCTAGCTAGAGTAACACAAGAACAATGTCAGGATTGAAGCTAGAAGAATACAAGGGACCCATTACCATAAGTACAAGAAAACAACTCTTTATTCTTAGAAGTGAAAAACATATTCCTGGAATCTCTTCGGATATGGTAGAAACAAATGAACAACCACGAGACGAGCATCATGAGGAGAGACGAGGTGGAAGATATGATGCAAGAAATAAAGAAAACCTAAGGTTTGAAGATAGAAGAAGAATAAGAGATTTCCCTTTGAATCTTATGGATGAGCAACATGATCTCCCTGTTCTCCTTAAGGGCACCTTAAAGGAATTTTCTAGAGATGGAGCAATCGATGCAAAGAGGCATCTTCACTTATTTCTTGATGTTTGTGATTTTCACTGCGTTGAGTATGACGATGCCATTGTAAGGTTATTTCTGCAAGCCTTATTAGGAAGAGAGTATGAATAGTATACAACATTACCTAGTAGATAAATTCACTCGTTTAATGACCTCAAATCCATGTTCTTGAATATGTTCTCCCCTCCAATTTCTTATCATACCCTTCTCACCGATTTCACACAAATTGGTTTGAGGAAGAATGAAATGATACAATATTTTAATATCAGGTTCAATAAAACCTTGAGTAAGATTCCATAAGATTCCATAAGATAAAAGACCGAATGACCCAGTTGTTCTTGGTTTTTATAAGAATGCAAAGCCCCAATATGCTATCAGAACATCCCAAATGGATACCTTGGATGAGGCAATGATTAAATCCACTGATATGGAAGAAATTATGATTGAAATGAGTGCTGACCCCGAAATTATACTGGGAAAAGTACAAAGGAAACTAGGAGGATTAAGTATTGATAACCAAGGAGCCTCCAGTTCAAGAAAGAATGAAGAATTCAAGCCATGACTGACTCAAAACCAAACAATAGGAGGAGTATTTTTCAAGGGAAACATACTCGACGTAAAGGTTGACCTTGTGGCGGCACAAGAAACTAAGCACATAATTGAAATTGCACAAATGAATAGAACTATCAAGAAAATTCAGAACGAGATAACCAAACTAAGAAGGGGAGATAATTATGTGGAAAATCCAAGAATTCCAGTCCCAGAGCAAAGAAGGAACCCTCCCCATGAAAACAAAGAGAGGTTTGAAAACACAGATAATCTGCAAAGACCAAGGGTTCCCAGGCAGCCTACTCCCAACATAGTTGTTCTAGATTATACATATGACGAGCAAATGGTTGAGCAAGAGAATTATTACTCACCTGATGAAAGTTTCAAAACTGTGAAGATGGATGGATGTGAGACGTCCATGTATATATTTGAAGAAGGAAACAATGACCCCAACTTGCAAGAAAATATCACCCATACAAGATGATTTGTAAATAGATCCAAGAATAAGAATGACTCTGAAAAAGAAAACAAAAAAGATAAAGAAAAAACAAGTGAGAAAAGGGAAAATGAGAAAGTGATGGATAATGTTGGAAGTAAAAGGAAACACCTGACGTTAAACTTCAATCAGATGAAATATAATGTCGTAGAGGACTTAAGTAAATTAAGGATAACCATTCCTTTTACATAAGTGGTGAAGATTCCACAGCAAAGGGAAAACATTTTGAAATTGTTGGACGATCCATCTGAAAGAGAAGAAGCTATTGTTACCAGTCTGAAACAAAGCCAGGACCAGTCAACTGCCAAGTTGAGAGGTTAAATTCCTCCCTTTTACATTTCAATTGAAAATCATGATGTTTCACTACACAATTGTTTAGTTGACACTGGCACGACAAATAATATCATGCCATTGGTGGTCATGGAGGCATTGGGCATGAGTTGTACCAAGCATTACGAAACTGGTAAAAGTATATATTCAATTGATTCTAGAAAAGTGCTAGCTTATGGAGAAATCAAGGAATTTTATGCTTGGATCACAACAACCTCCCATATTATTACAATTTTCAATATTATTGTGGTAGACCTTTCTCTGGCATATGGAGTTGTGCTGGGAAGATATTGGACATCCATGATTGGGGGATATATAATGAACAATGGAAGTTGCATGATGCTTCCAGGCAAATAAGGAGCAATGATTAAGTTGCCCTGTGAACCCAAGAAACCCTTCTCTTTCAAGAAGAAGGATAATGAATTTATGCAATATTATATAGACGTTGGGATTGGAAACTATGCCATCCTAGACATGGAACATAATGAAATCCTAGAGCAAGTTCAAGATACAGAGAATCAAGAATGTATGTTTGAAGGCTATTGGAGGATTTCATTCGATGGAGCTTGTTCGAACTCTAGGAGTGGAGTCAGAATTGTTCTTATGAGTCCAAATAAGATTGTGCATCCACATGCTATTAGACTGGAATTTTCATGTACTATTAATGAGGAAGAATATGAAGCCTTGATTTAGGGGATGATTCTTGCACAAGAAATGAATATAGAACATCTAATTGTGACTGGCGAATCCGAGTTGGTGATTAATCAGGTCACCTATAAGTATAAAATAAAGAAAGAAAAACTCAAGTTATATTTCAAAAGAGTCAACGAATTGATGGAATTTTTCAGTTCTTTCAACCTTTTTTTCATTCCAAGGGACAAGAATTAAAAGGTAGATTCATTGGCTTTGGCGACCTCATTGTCAAACCCATATGATATACAAAGCAAAACATCTTTTCAAGTAGAAAGAGCATTTCGACCTTCTATACCCGATAACATGGAATATTTGCAAGTGTTTGAGAATGATGAATAGTTGGAATTTTTTTTTGTTGAATGATGATGATGATGAAGACGTTCACATGACTTTTGTCCCTAAATATTGTATACAATATGAGTCTCTTTTTACGAAATTTGATCATGCTAAGAATCTCCTGGAAGAAGTTTCAATTCAAAAAGTGCAAGAAACAAGAAAAGTCAATATTAGAACTGATAGTTCCCCGAAATATGTCAACTTGGGAGTTTATTGCACCATTGAGGAAGTTGATCAATATGTTGCATTGTTTAAAGAATACATTGATGTGTTCGCATGGACCTATGATGATTTGAAATCTTATGATAAAGCAATATTCCAACACATCATTGCTTTGAGAGAAGAAGCAAAACCTGTCAAGAAAAAAATAAGGATGATGAACCCAAAACTGAAACCTCTAGTAAAGATTGAATTGGAGAAATTAAAGAAGGCCAGAATAATATATCCCATTAGACATTCTGACTGGCTTTCAAATCCTATGATAGTAAAAAAAGACCGAGGAAATCTGGATGTGTGTCGATTTATGAGACCTTAACAAAGAAAACATAAAGGATAACTTTCCTTTTCATAATATGGAGTTACTTCTCCAGCAAGGATCTAGGTGAATATCGGTGGCCACCCACCTATTCCACGAGCTCGAAAAACAATTTTCCATCTTGTCAGGTTTTCGGGTTCCAAACTTCTGGGGTCGTTTTGAGGCCCTAAACGACGTTTTTTGGGGACTTGGGGCCGAAATGACTATTGACGGACCTAACCTGGGCTAGTCAAAAATTGATTTTCTCGGTTAGACCTTTCCAATGGTGTATTAAGTGCCCCAAACAAATATCGTATGCAAAATTTACACCCCCGGGAAGTTGACGTATGAACTACCCCCATCGGGGCCCACAAACCGTTTGGATTTTCATCTTTTGAGGTTAGGGTCTTAGATTTTACTGATGTTAAAAATTCCTTTGGAGCCTCATTGTAACAGTCATGTTCTTGTGAATGTGAGTAACCGTCACATCTCTTCTCAGTGATAAGCTGCCACCATTCTAGTGAGTCTTTCACTCTGTAATTTTACAGTCTTTGTACATTTTCGCTCATTAATAGAAATTGTGTATTAATGTATCTCTGTGTTTATGGTTTCATCTCTGATACATTTTTTTTATATTATTGGATATCCAAGATATCTCTGTATATTTCTTTGTTATATTTTCACTCTCATTTCATGCCAAAAATAATCCAGATCAGTGGTATCAGAGCAGGTTGTTCTTGATCATTTTTCAGTGCATGTCCCCCAACAAGGTCCGAGTATAGAAAGTTGGGTCTCTATCTTGTCTCTCTTTAGGAAAATCTCTCTTGAACTCCCAAGAAAACCTCCATGGTGTAAGAAAAGAAAAACAACGAAGCTAAAGATTCTATCAATCTGTTGCTTGAGCAAGCTCTCATGCAATAGAGGGACAAAATGATGGATAATTTTTCCCACATCCTTCAACTCCTTCCAATAAAAACATGCACGTCTTCATCAAGAAACCACTTTGGAGGCACCTCGCCTTTCAAGGTACATGTTAATTTTGATATTCCTGTATTTGAAGGTCAGATAGATGCAGATGTCCTAGACAAATGGTTAAATCTTCTAGAAGGTTATTTCTCTATTCACCATTTTTATGACAGGGAAAATATCACCTTTGTACTCCTTAAGTCTCTCCCCCATGTCAAACATTGGTGGGAAACTTACTGAGAGCAAAGTTCCATAGAGGAGTCAGTAATATATGGGGTCGATTCCACTTGATATTTTTTGGTGGATGCAATCAAGGAACAATATTACCCTGTTGGAAACTATGAAGACCAGTACATGAGATGGACCACATTGCGGCAAGAGAGGGGCCAAGAAGTGTCAGATTTCACCAATACCTTCCATACCTTGCACACCAAGTTGGGTATGAAAGACTCTGAGCGACATTTGGTTCTGAAATACCGCGGGGCTCTACACAGATACATCCAAATTGAAATGGATTTTTTGGATATCTCATCACTCGGTAATCTATATCAATATGTTGTTAAAATCGAGCAGAAATTTAGGCACTAGAAAAAACATGAGTTCAGATCTACCAATTGGAAAAAACCAAAGTATGAGAAAGACGACCCTAACAAAGATCTTCCTGAAAACTAGTCTAAGCCACAAGAAAAGAAGGCTCACGAGAAGACGAGGAAGGACACTGGAAAGTGGTGGGATTTCCACAAAATCCCCTGGCACAACATCGATGAATATCACTCAAAACAGTCATTGGTGGTCGAGATCAAATACAAGGAGCCAAACCCTGATTTAGAATATGATTATGAAAATATTGGTAAAAGACAGATCATCGATGTAGACCCCACTGTTATTGTCATGACCGCAACAATTCAACCAGAAGAACCAATAGATCCTGAAGAGGGGGAGTGCCTTTTTGATTCATAGATGTGGGTGAAGGGGACCCCACTGCATTTTATTGTTGATAACAGAAGCCAGAAGAACCTCATCTCAACAGAGGTCGTCAAACAGTTGGGATTGTTGAAAACACCACACCTGCAGTCATAAAACATCTGGTGGCTTCGCCAAGGACAATATATTCGTGTCAACTAGCAGTTTTGATTGTCATACAACATCCAATTCTTCAAGGATGAGGTATTATGTGATGTTTCCTCACTGGATGTCTGTGATGTTCTCTTGGGCCAACCATATATGTGGAAGTGTCATGCTGTTTATGAGTCTCAACCTCGTAGTGTCATTGTTCCTTTGGGGGTTCATCTCTACAGAATACCAAAGGTAGTTACAACTATTGTTCCACCTAAATAGTGCCGCAAAGTAGTATCTCATACTAAAAAATTCATCTTCTTCACAATCTATGCAAAATGTGCACATAAGGACACTGCAACCACTGTAGGCTCAGTATAAGCACCTTCTATCCAACAGAAGCAGATTGACAAGATTTCAACAAAGGTAAATGGTTCTTTCTACACATAGTAATCTCATGTAACTAGATTGGTTAAAAATGTCCAACCCTTCTAGCCACACGTTCGTGAAATCCTTCAACAAGCTAAGCAACACAACTTCTCCAACAAGGAAAGCAACTCAACAAGATTCAGATTCAACAAACACTTCCCTCTCTCTCCTGGGAAATCAACGCAATGGATACCATTATTTCCTAAGGAGGGAGTATTGATCCAAGTGTATATTGGTGGCCACCCACCTATTCCATGATCTCGAAAAACATTTTTCCATCTTGGTAGTTTTTCGACAGTTTTTTGGGTTTCAAACTTCCGGGGCCGTTTTGAGGCCCTAAATGATGTTTTTTGTTGATTTGGGGCCCAAGTGATTACTAAATATATTAACCATTTCTAGTAGAAAATTGTTCTTCTTGTTTAGACCTTTCCAATGGTGTATCGAGCGCCCCAAATGAAGATCGTATGCAAAAGTTATGCCCCGGGAAGTTGACGTATCAACTACCCCCATCGGGGCCCGCAAACCTTTTGGATTTTTATCTTTCGGGGTTAGGGTTTTGGATTTTACTTATGTTAAAAAGGCCTTTGGAGCCTCATTTTAACAATCATCTTATTTCTAATGTGAGTAGTCGTCACATCTCTTCTCAGAGATAAGATGCAACCATTTTAGCGAGTCTTTCACTCTGTAATTTTAGAGTCTTTGTACATTTTTTCTCATGAATAGAAATTGTGTATTACTGTATCTTTGTGTTTATGGTTGCATCTCTAATACATTTATGTTATATTATTGGATATCCAAGATATCTCTGTATATTTCTTTTTTATATCTCCTCTCTCATTTCGTGCTGAAAATAATCTGGATCAAGCAAGTCACTGGATCAACCTGCATGTCCATGTTGGATGGTTTTTCTGGCTATAATCAAGTCTTGGTTATTGAGGAAGATAGAGAAAATAGAACATTCATAACACCATGGGAGACATATGTGTATGATATAATGCCCTTTAGTTTGAAGAATGTTGGAGCCACATTCCAGAGGTCCATGGATCATGCATTTAGTGGGTTGATAGGAAAATTCATGGTAGATTATCAAGATGACTTGACAGTGCATTGAAAGACAAAGGGTGATCATATCCATCACTTGAGGAAAGTTTTTGACAGATGTAGATTATATGGTGTCTCTCTAAATCCAAATAAATGCTCGTTCATTGTAATTCAAGGCAAATTGTTGGGTCATATTGTGTGCAAGGAAGGGATTTACATAGATCCAGAAATATTTAAAGCAATAAATGAACTCAACCCTCTGTCATCCAATAAAGGAGTTCAATCCTTTTTCAGAAAGATCAATTTTGTGTGAAGTTTTTTTCCTGATTATGCAAGTATTGTGAATCCGATCAATCTGTTATTGAAAAAGGAGCATACGTTTGAATGGACAATAGACACCCAAGAAGCTTTCAATAATATCAAAAGAGAAATTACCACATCTCTAGTCCTCATTAGTCTAGATTTTAAAAGGGATTTCATCATCTATTTGTTCACCACAGAAACAATTGTTGCATCTCTTCTTACTCAAAGGAATACCAAGGGTGAAGAAATCCCAATCAGTTTCATTAGAAAAACCCTCCATGATTATGAATTAAGTTATTCATAACTGGAAAAGCAAGATTTGGCTCTTGTAAAAGCGGTGGCACACTTTCGAACGTACATACTTATTTCTCATTTTATTGCTTATGTTCCATCATCGCCAGTGAAGATGCTTCTGAATCAACAATTGAGAGAAGGAAAATGGGATAACTGGTTGACAAAGTTACAAGAATATGATCTTGAAATTAAAGCTTTAAAGGCTTTCAAAGGAAAAGGTTTATGCAAGCTCACAATGAATAGTGATTCTGTGGATGGAATGATTTCAATTTTAGTAGGAGAACCATTGGCTGATTCAGAATGGTACGAAGACATTGTATTCTACTTGAGGTCCAGGTAGTTTCCTGTCACCATGAACCCTAAGGAGTGAAGAACATTAAAGATGAAGGAAAATTAATATATCTTGATTGCTGATATATTGTTCAGGAGGAATTATGATGGTATACTATTGAGATGCGTTGATGAAAATCAAGCCCAAGAACTAACGAGAAAATTCCATGAAGGAATATGTGGTGGACACTTTTCACCTACCTCCACTACCCATAAGATAATAAGAGCTAGGTTTTATTGGCAATCAATATTTAGAGACTCATATGCCACAATAAGGAAGTGTGTATCATGCCAAAAATTTTCAAGAAAAATGAAGAGATCTACAATGTTGTTACAACCCATAATTGTAGCACAAACATTCTCTCAATGGGGACTTGATGTCGTTGAGCCAATACATCCAAATTTGAGTAAGGGACACATGTACATTCTGACCGCTACAGATTATTTTACAAAGTGGCCAGAGGCAGTGGCATTAAAAATGGATGATTCTGAAAAGTTAATCAAGTTCCTCAAAGATAATATTTTGTCAAGATTTGATGTCCTAAATAAATTTATCACTAATAATGGTTCGATTTTCATCGGTTTGAAGTTTATAGAGTTATGTGGAGAATTTGGAATTATCACGGGTCAATCATCAAATTATTATCCACAAGGAAATGGTCTTGCAGAATTCATGAATAATACACTCATTCAAATACTAAAGAAAACTATTGACAAGAACCAAAGGAATTGGCATATGAAGCTAACTGATGTATTGTGGGAAAGAACAATGAATCTAAAGGACAACACTAATATGTCCTCGTTTACATTGGTTCATGGGAAAGAAGGGAAAATTCCAATTATCCTCGAACTCAATGCCTTGAATTTCATGGTTAATACAAAATATACAGAAGACAATTCACCTTTCCAAAGGAGGATCAACTAGTTGTTGAAGTTGGGAGAAGAACAAAGCAAATCCCTGAATCAAAATTCTCATAGACAACAAAGTATCAAAATATATTTTGATCGGAGTGCAACTATAAATAATTTTCAAAAGGGAGAATTGGTGCTCCTCTGGAACAAGGCCAAGGAGAAACCGTCGATGCATACAAATTTCGAAGCGCTCTGGATTGGACCATACATTGTTGAAAAAATCATGGGTTTTAATTCCTATATGCTCCAAGAAATGAAGGGTAAAATATTAATGCTTCCTATCAACAAGAAACATTTGAAAGGTTTCTTCACCTAAAACTTTCTCATTCTCCTTGTACATAAATTTATTTTGCAGTTTATATATTCTTACCTTTGAATCCATATCCCAATGGACGAAAGCACTAAGTCATAAAGATTCTAGATTCTTGACAACCCGCATGGGGTCATCATCACATAGTTGGAGCCAATTTTTGAGACCATTTCCTGCTTCCGAGTTCCCCTTCCCTTTATATTTTCCCAACTTCTTTTCTTCCATTTATTTCCCCTCTTCTATACCTACCCTCATTTCCCCTTGATCTAAAAATGAAGAAGACTTGAAATACTTGAAATTATTGCAATGTAAATGTTATGTGTTTAAAGAAAATGGATCAGTTTGCAACACATAGATTAAGGGATTACTCATGCAAAATACACATAGACAACAGCATAATCAATGAACATAAGCACATAAACACAACAATTGATAAAGGAGTTCACCCCTCCCTTGGGCTACATCTCCTGGTCTAGCTTCCAATGGATCATTATTATTAATTGCTCAAAAGTTCTCAAAAACATGTCTTACAATGCTCAAAATGACAAACCGACTACTCCAATGGCTTCAGATCATCCAAAAACCCCTGTCTGGGCTCTTTCGGCACCTCAATCGGTCGAAAAACGAAGAAGTTAGGCCTCCTGGAAGTCCCCTCTTCAAGCTTGTTGTCTCCGCATCTACAAAACACACCCTTCCTGAATGAACCTGGCACACACACAATAAATAGCATGAAAACCCAGCACCGGGTGCAACTGCACCAACGGTGCAAATCGTAGGACGGTTAAGGGCGCGCTAGCCCCTAACCGCCTAGCATCGGGCACATGGAGGTCATATGACCTTGCGCATTTGTGAAAAAGGGCTAACGACCAAACCGTTTGAAAACTGCCCGCGCACCTTTCCATATAGCCAAAGGTCACATTACATACAATAGAACCAGGACTCATATATATAAGTGCCACACCATTCCACGGTGGTCGAGGTTATAACCGTTACAACTCCTGTTTGGTGTATTACATATGTGGTCACATGTTATATCAATATGACTGTGGGTCGGGGCTAAGCCCCGGCCCGACCCCCGGTCGTATATTACATAGTTTTGAATTCAAATATAATCAAACATACATACATAACAAGGCACATCCAGTGGTTTGTTGGTCGGATGGTCTTTGCTAAGGCACTATGCGGTGGGGGGAGGTCCGGGGGTCGAACCCCACGGACTCCAATAATTTTACATAATGACCCATAAACCAATAAAGGGGTGCCATGTGGCAGCCCATGATTGGTCCACGTGGCACCTTACCATTAACCAACGAAATTCCACGTGTCACCATATGATTCAACCATGCCTTCCAATCATCATATAACACGTCACTTCTGTACGGTCGTACAACCCTACCACGTCAGCCTGTACGGACTGTACAGTCAGCATCATTTGTTTTGCCTGTTTGACTTTATGAACAGATTGCAATATCTCTCGCTCCCGACGTCCGTTTGAGATGAAACGAGTTGCGTTGGGTTTGCAACGACGAGGTCTACGCTCTCGTTTGGTTTGAAGTGATTCCAAGCACTTTGAATTTTTGAGCAAAATTTGATCCCCTGATCACACATCCCCATTGGGAATCTTTTGGACCTCCAAAAGACTATTTTCAGTCTAAGTGAAGATGAGGGTAAAGTTCCCTCACCCTTCCAAC